>JAGTTH010005681.1:0-42160 GCA_022606485.1 Agraylea sexmaculata | reverse complement strand
TTTTTTATTTAAATTGAAAAGCACGCAATATAAAATGTAATTAATAGTCGGACGTGGCACGCGCCTCATCTTTCCAGCATTACACCTATTCACGTGGTTCAGTAATACAAAGTACACGTGGATGGTCAACAGCCTTATACGGTATTCTGAGGCTTTAGATTATGTCTTAGGCTCATTGCCGACGACAGACTGAGATATGATCTTTGTTTTGTACATTTTCATATTATGTGCCGGGTATTACTTTCATACAAACTCAATAGCACACAAAGGACTTTCATTAATTAAAAGCGTTAACTGATTGTGTATTCAATGGCCGTAGTATTGATGTTTAATCCGTTGTTTTATTACCCATGATCTTCCTATGCAAATTAGAAAACTTAATTTAACGTCTGTAATATGAACATTAAGGAAATCATCTTTGGTATTTGAATAACTAAGATTGATAAAGATCTATCTTCTTTCACAATATAAATTATATACTATAATTGAGTAAAATCTACTCCTTTGTGACATTTGATCTAATCAGAAATAACACATTTTTAATCATCGTACACCGTAAAGACGGTAATAGAGTTACTTAGCTCCACTTATGATCGGTTTTTTTGTTAATTAGTGCCTCACCCGAGGCTCAGACGAGGCATTAACTAACAAAAACCTGATATAACTGTAGCTAAGTAACTGTACTATCGTATTTACGTTGAAGTATGCCTGGGAATCCATTTTTTTTAAATCGAATAAAATCAGAAAAATTTATTTCTTCCATGGAATCATCACATTATTACAGCAAAATGATGAAAAAAGGTTTGTGAACTCCTCAAGTGATAAATATCTTAAATTAATATTTAAATAAATACATAATTGTGTTACAATTTTAATTAAAAACTTACTTAAAGGAATGAATGTTTATCTTACCAATGCATTTATCAATTAATAATTGTATTATGAAAAATAAACAATTAATAAAATAATAAGAATTGTTCCACATCTTTAACATATAAATAGGTATTTATCTGTCTCAAAGTCGTTTTATAGTTTAAAATATTTATATTAAACCTAAGCTTCAATTCTATCTCGAAATCTAATAGGTGGAAAATTTAATTTGTAAATTATTCAATAGATGCGTATGAATGTGTAATGAAAAATTGATACCCCATTTAGAATATGAGTGGCTTTAATGTTCAAATCTCAGCTTGAGTTTTACATTTGGTCGTTTTTTATACCAGGTGATAATTATTTACTAGACCGGCATAAAGGACGCCTGAGGTGAGATACTGATCGTAAAAGAAGGTTTTAAATATTAAATAAAAAGAATATCCATCCGGAGAAAGCTTTATATGGATATTATACAGATATTTTAGTGATTTGCATGTAAAAAGACCACAATTTACAGTTCGTAAATGGACAAAATACACATGAATAAATATGCTTCAATCTCAAATATTTATGTTTAACCCTGTTAAATGTGTTTGATATTTTATAATATCATTATTGGTTTAATAATGAATATTTCGACTGACATATGCTAAATGTTTATATTGACTGGTCCTATAATATTTTTTTTTCGGGTTTTGCTTCCTTTGAGTGTGAATTGTATATCTTGATCAGTTATAATTAATTTTTATATTGAAGACAAAATTATAATAAAATATGATTTTTTTCACGGTACACAATAATTTTTAATTTATTTTTAAATTTCTATACTGTTTAGAAATTTAACACAATTGCATAAATCATAAGTAATTTTTTTTAGGACCAATTACATAATAAATATTTAATTTGCTTTCGAATGTCATTATTAACTAATTCATAGAATGGCTTAATAAAATCACACAAAGTCATCTTTTTTAAACAATATTTTTAACCAATTTAATAGAATAAATGGATAGGTATAAGTTATTTACTTATTTAAATTTTTATAAGGTGTGTTTTTAATAATTTTTTAGACACAACAACTTGTTAATTAATTGTCTCAACAACTTGTTGATTAAGGTGATCTATTACTTGTTAAGCAGGTATTTTACCTTACAATCCAGGAAATCAAAGTAAACCTGGATCATGACGATCGATCAGAATCTCCCAGTCGTAATAAATGATTAAATCAATTTAATTTTTTTTATTTATTTATTGATTTAAACAGTATTTATGGCTACGCGCCATGTATTTTGAGCTATTACCCTAATTAATTAAAAAGGTGATTTTTTTATTAAAAAAAAATAATAATTTGATCTTAATAATCGCCTCGGTATTAACCTTACAATCCAGGAAATCAGAGTAAAACCAGAGTCGTAATCATTTTTTTACATGATCGGTATTTCAACCCAAGTATTTGTAACCACATGGCTTATCTCCTGGGCTTATTATAAATTAAATATTGTATTGAAAATGTGTAGAGGACATTCAAGCGCAAAGGGTTATAATATTCATTTGAAATATGCTTGTAATAATGAGGACCGTTATCCTGCAATAATGACGGTAAAGTCCAAGTCAATATATCGTGAATGCGATAATAAAGTAGGAATAGTCATAGTGGCATCATTAAGAAGTGAAGTTAAATAATTGTGGGTGTGATATTTCAGGGTGTCGCGTGACAAAAGAGCATATCTCTGCAGGCCCCGGGCCTCGAACCTGGTACTCACAATTAAAAGGGTGCTAGGCAACCTGAGCAGATAATGAACTCCCACTTTAAGATCAGATATAGATAAAGCCCGATCTTTTCATAAGATTAATATCATACGAACAAATAAAACATTCTTTATAACTGTCACTAATTATTCAACACTTCGACTGTAACTCGATCGATATAAAAGTAGGGTAATTTTAATTGAAATTTTCAATTTGTTAATGTTTTTTTATGTTCTGCTTGGTTTTTTAATAGGACGGTTATTTTTTCATTGAGAAGATGTTTCAATTTTCAAAGTAAATTATTAATAAAATAATTTAATACGGTTGTCCATATGATGACAACACTTAAAAAGCGAGTTTCCCGATAAATATTGTTTTTGAGAATTGTAATTTATTATGCATTATTAAATATATCTAATATTATTTTGAAATTAATTTAATAATATTATCATTAAAATACCCTTTTAGAGATTTTATATATGTATTAATTATTATTATATATTTATATAAAATATTATTTTTCCATCTGGTAACAATGTCTTTCAAATGTCACTGAATATTCCCGATATAATATTATTAGTCCCTGATACATCAAGCTCTATTTTTATACATATAGCGAATCTGTATATATTATATGTATATTTATTAAATATTTCTAATATTATTTTGAAGTTAATTTAATATTATTATCATTAAAATAGCCGTTTCGAGATTTTAGATATGTATTAATTGTAGTAAAATAATTATATGAAATATTATTATTCCATCTGGTAACACTGATGGTTGACGGACCCGCACATACATACACACACCTTAGACAATTATATATATTATTATTATTATAGATTGACTTTTGTGTCACTTGATCACGTGACCAATGAGGTTGAAATTATAAAGACTAGAATTGAATTAGAGTAGATATGTATATTCAAAAATATTTATTACATTTAATTAAATACACAATCTGGGTCAATGTTAGTAGCAAGCATATTTGTTTCGACAAATACATAATAAATAATAATATTAATTTAAAGTAAAATCCGTTACTTTCCCAATACCCAAACTCTGAAATACAATTATTTAACCCACCCTTCACATTTCATATTCAAAATGATTAAAAGGTCATTCCGTACTTTGAATAAAATAATCAATTAAAAAGATCAACGTGTTCATATAAATTATTTTCAGACATCCTATAAATTAAAAACGATTATTAAATAATAATTTTAAGCGAATTAAACAGACTTAAACTGTTTGATTATATTTTGATTAAAAGATAATGTTTTAAGATATTCATTCTTATTGAATTTTGAAAATATTTAGCTGTAAATCCCTGTTTTAAATTCATTAATAAACATATATTATTAAATATAAAATTCATATAAAATTGTGGGGCATCATTTGTATCGAAATTTTACAGGAGAGGCGAAAAAATTGATTCAAGCTGAAAGTTGCAGATTTAAAATAATGTATTTTTTTAATCATAATATTTTTTTATTTAAATTTTTCTCATACAACCTATATAGAGTTAGATTTTTTATAATATTTGCCAAACAACAATTTAAGCACTTTTTTCTGCCACTGTAGCATTAAAACCTAAAAATAAAAATAATGGAGTTATTCAGTCTGCAAAGAAAGCCGACGATATATTAGTTATATTTTTTCGTGTTATTATGACCCAATAAAATATGTACCTTTTACTTTTTTATAGTTTTAAACAAAATTTGCAGTAGGGTGGGACTTTATTATATTAACATTATATTGGCATGAATTAAAAAATATTTTAAGCTTGTTAGTACTCATATTATTTATATTTCTGTATCATTCTTATATGACATACTTTAAGCCCAATTTATCTTTATAGTGGAAACGGGCAATTGACAAGTGTCTAATCATTATAATATATTTGTAAAGCATTTATTGTATTTTTTTTATTAAATTCCGGTAGTTGTTTGTGTGGGCGAGCGGCGCGTGCGTCTTCTTCTTAAACTTTTAATAATTTTATATAAATTTTAATCAATAATTTATATACTCAATAGACTGATTCAGTATTGTTGGTACTCCTTATACGTAGACGATTTATTTAATTTATTTAAAGGTCTCCGATTGGACGTTACGAGCACTTGATGAAAAACCATTGTCAGATGATTGGTCAGAAACTAGTACCGTAATAAATTTAAAAGCCACCAAATATGGAACTATAATGTCGAACAACTACAACAAAATGGCGTGTCGGACTCGAACCATGTATAAAATATTATTTGTATGCCCTAAAAAGGCACTTTAAATACAGCAAAATGAATTTCTCGATATCAATTAAATAGTAGCTTTGATATAGTGTCAATTTTCATCGGCCATATTAAAAAAAATAGTGTAATGAGCGTGTGGTGCGTATACAAATAGACCTGTTGTACACCAATTCTACCGAGCTCTTTTGATATACGCACCAATACCATCAGCTCTAGCACGACTCCCTTACAGACTTTCATTACACTACTATAAATACAGCCCAAAGGTTCTGAATTTTTATTTATGGGAAAATGACGTTATTTTATACAGAAAGTGAAGGGCGTTGACGAAACCATAGACACACTAAATTTAGAACCATAAACACATTCTGAATATTCAGACTATGTGCGGATATTATTTTCCTAAATTGTTACAAAAGAATATCAAATTTAATAAAATATAAAACAATAGATTTTCTCTTATTAATTTATAACAAATATTTGCTCTTTATTGTGACAGAGACTTTTTCTATATTTATGAAACTTCAATGTTTTATTTTATTTTTTTAACGAAGATTGCGTTATTATAATGATGCCTTGTATTATGAATGTTTTTGTGGTATTGCAGTATTATATTAATACATTATTAATTATAAATAAACTACTTAATTCCAAAAAGTCTTCAAGTGTAAAACTTTTATATATTTTTTTTGAATTTTTATCAAACTTTTCAATTCAAAATTCCCACGAAACCTTAAATGAAAATTCTTCATAAACATCGACGACGGCATTAATAATGAAAAAGTTAAAGTCACTAGCATCTGATTAATATAATTATTGTAATATATGAAAGGTCTGAGTGTAAAAAGAGAAGAACAATGGTTGCTTTGTATTATGTAGTTTAATGGATCTATCGATTGTTATTGATCGTTGATGTGTGGGTGATGATTTAACAACTTTTTAGTATGAAATATAACCGATTCTGTATATTTCGAATACCCAATTAAAATGTTTATCTATGACAATGTATAATAGTCGTGTTTTAATATGAAATATGATATTGGTATTCCAGTTTTAATGTTAAACTGTCGCGTGCTTTTCTCAATGGTGGATAAATTAGACCAATCAACGGTAACTAGATCGCGTGTCTTGTAAGGAAATTACGTATTTAATATTCAATATTTAATCATTCAGTCTCATACAATATATATATATTATCATTATCAATTCAATTTATTCATTTCAAATGACTCGTTTGTCAATAAATGTGCGAGCGGAAATGTCATTCTCGTTTTTATTGCTACTTTTTAATAAAGCGTGATAAATGTGGTATTGAAAAATATGTAAAATTATTTGTAATTAAAATTTATTTAATCATTTTACTTACAATTAATTCGGTATTAAAGAAAAATATAGCAAAAGTAATAATATTTTATGTTAAAAAAATATAATATCAATCATTTAATAGATTCAAATGTACAATCTCAGTTAGATTTTGTTAATAGACTTGTGATGACTAAAGGCCTTTAATTATGACAATTTTAATTAATTATTTTATGAAAAAAAATGTTTTTCATCTTTCTCACTTTTGAAAGAACGTTTGGAAATTATTAATAAATGTAAAAATCGAACTAATTGCTTCATTATGAAGAAAATACTCACACTTTCAAATAAATATGTTTTTTATATTTTAATTATAATTATAACGAAACTATCATATATTGTTAAATAAAAAATGTTTTATCATGAAATCAAGATGCCACAGTGTATAAATATTAATTTAATAATTACTTTACATCAATAATTTATGATGACGAAAAATATTGGAACGGATCGGAAATACTGGAAGATCGGAAATAATATTAATAAAATCCCGATCGATCATCTTGATTGAGGTTTAGTCTGATTTTCTGGATTGTAGGGCAAATACTGAGGGTTGGTGACCTGTGTAACTAAAAAAAGCTCCTCGGGGCATAAATAAATAAATAAAATAAAATGAAATATCTCCATACAAGAGGGAACCTATTAAAAATGTTTTAAATAAATTTATATAATATAGGTATAATATTTTAATTGAATGCCTAAGTCTAATGGATTTACCAATTTTATAAATATTTTTTTATTTGAGATGACACGAAGAAAGTGTGAGAGATGAAGTGTGTAAACAAATAAGTCAGGCGCCAAACACTCGAAGGCTGTATTGATATTCTTCTTATGTTTAATTTATTTCAATATATTATTTTAGAACAGGAAATGCCAAGTATGGCGCCAATCTCGACCACTCCCACAATTTGGACAAGTCTTGTTCGTCTAGTCTTTTTTATTATTACCTGCGGTTTTATAAATGCTGATATATTCATAATATGAGTCAACGGGTTAAATCATTGCCATATATGGTATTATTCAAAATATCGCCTTTTTCAATACTAATTAGGAAAGGTTAAGTCAGTAACTAACCTCACAAAGGTCATTTACTAATTACGAACCTGTCGAACCTTTTTCAACATTTCTATGGGTTATTAACATAAAAACTTACCTACAATTTGACAGTTCATAAGGAGTTTGGCTTTCATTTAATATACGTACACATAGTAATACTATGACATTATTATAAAGTTATACACATTTTTATAAATAAGCTTCTGATAAAATGATTTTTCGTAGATTAGTTTGTGTGTTAATCACCCTTTGATTTTATCCCGGATACAAAATACCCTTTCTATTACATGGAGTTGCTCTTCTAAAAGGAAATTTCCATCCACCCGTCTTATGTATTATTCTCAGAAAACGAACAAAAATAAACTCAATTATTGTTGATCAGTGCTTATTTCCAGAATCTATATACATATAATTACAAATTGTAACCCACGTAATCTAGAATTTAGTGAAAAACCACCGTGTGATTATTAAAAAAATAATATTATTTGCCACAAAGATCTGAGGGAAAATTTCTACCCGATTTAATTTATCATTAGCCATAAATAATTCTTTTGTTCTGCTTTTGGTAGCAGCTAATTTAATAGTTATAATAAAGATCTAACTCCTACATTGATTAAATATCCATTGTATATTTCGGATATTTAGCTTTTTATCCTACTGGATATATCATTGAAAAGGACATCATGGCAGCCATAATTTAAGAAAAAAAATAATATGCCTTTTCCCTAAATAATAATAGATCATATAATAAATGTTTGAAGGAGTGATAGTATTACTAGAGGGAAAAAAATATATTCATTTGAAAATTGATTGTTTACTTGCGTTTATTTTATTTGGGAAGGTTTTTACAATTTTCTTTTAGACAAAACAACCTGTTAATTCACTGTCTTTCGGTAATCTTAACTATAACCACAGGTCACCGACTTAATAATCAGTATTTACCTTACAATACAGGAAATCAGAATCCTGGATCAAGACGATGGGTTTGGATTTTATTAATATTATTCCCGATCTCCCAGTTTTTTTTTTACTTGAGCGGGATTAGAACCAATGACATAGTATTTGTAGCCTTACCTCCTGAGCTATTTATTTATTTGTAATTGACAATCAAATCTTGCGGTGAATGTTACAAAAGCACGTCCACCGTTTACGAACTATGTGTGTAGCAATTAAAATAATTTAAAAAATATTTATTTTTTTCAATTAAAAATAACTTTTTAGTTTTTTTAATAATGTTGGAGTGAGGTGATGCCCGGGATTGATGGTGTCCATGGTAACCATATGAAAGTTAACCTTGGCATTGCGCAAAACTCTCCCTACACTAAAATGCCATTGCGCATCTCTCCTGGTCCGTATCCTTGGATACCTGTGATTATCTTAGTAATATACAAAATAATATTATCTATGCATCATAACTGAACAGCCGCGTCGCCTGGACATATGGATGAATATTATACTCGTGTAAAAATAAGTGTTTAAAATATTAAAAGTGTATGTGTGCAGATTTAAAGCCCCGTCCTTCTTTGTCGTCCCTTCGAATAAAATGTCAAAGAGTATTGTTGCGAAGACACAACACGGACAATAAATCCATCAGATCCAACAACAAAATATACTTATTCGCATATTCAATTTGCCTCTTCAACTTGAGCTTTCACGACAGGACGATTCAGATTAAACTTGCCTTGCCACAATATTATATTCAAGACACACGAATAACTGAAATTAATAAATAGAAGTTAGTATTCATAATACAGGGTGGACTTGAAATAACTGAGAATATTTTAGGGGGTGGTAGGAGATTGCAAAAATAATTTAAAAAAAGATTAATAGTGCTTTTGGAATTAGCTGTGTCTGTGAAGTACTCATTAATGTGTATTGTTATACGTAATTTATATTATTAATTATATTTTAATCTCTGCGATACTTTACCACCCCTTAAAATATTCACCAGTAAATTCAAAACTACCCTGTTCAATTAACTTCTCATGATCAATCCTAGTCCAAGTGGGTGTAATGAAGTGCATCGACGTATTCGAGTTCTGCAACGATTTTATTTATTATATTATTTTATATCAACTCTGTTATATTTACACAAAAAAATATATAATATACATTTACCGCCAAATGCCATTTTGCTACCTGATAATGCTACTATTCAGCACTTTTGGCAAAAAAAAATGACATAGTAAAATCCACATTTTTGCTCTTTTCAATTAGATTTTGACCCTATTTATTGAAATAACGAAAGAAAACATGAAATATGTAATGTCTTTAGCAATAATATAAATATTAAGGTTTGGATAAATAATTCATTTTATTAGCGGTTTTGTAATTTTAGAGCCATTATTCATAAAAATAAGTGCCACATTTTGGTGGACTCTGCTTATCATACATCAATTATTTTATTCATTGTAAAAACTATAAAGTTAAAAAATATTTATTTTATTATGTTATAAGATTATTTTATTAATATCCGAAAATCCAAATAGAATAATAAATTTTACCACTTAATAAAAATGTAAGCGGCACAGTGCTCTACAATTGTGAGCAATTGAAATCTCTCTAAATTATTGGCAGCACAAACAATTTCAAACAAACAATGTATTTAATTTCGAATTGTTCAACTCAAATAAATTAGTAAATCAATCGTTTAATCGTTTACTCAAGTTTGGGAATAATTTTTTATTAGTCTAAAGCTAACTAACTCAACTTTTGTTCAACTTACTTATAATAACTAATTAGGCTCTGTATTTATTTTGTTTTTAATCATATATAATTTATTTATAGAGTCTTCTTTTATTATTTTATAAAGAGTTAGTAATGCATAAAATAAATAAAAATATATATATATACAGAGCAACTTTACATAGTAAAACCTTTTTTTCAATATACAGTGTTATCTTTCATAACGAGAATCACTTGTCCTAAAATCTCGTTATTTAAAACAATATTTCCTCTAAAAAGCTCATTTCATTTTGTTTATTTTTTTTATAGCTGTATTATAAATTTTATAAAAACTCATTCAATTCAACATTCGAATTGTAAATTCTCTGTGATTTGTGATATCAAGTCTAAAATTTAGACATTTTCTCTACACACATAATAAAAAATGTAAGTCATTTGAAATAGAATGAGTACACTCTGATAATTTAATTTATTTAAGTAACTTCACAGCCAAGATAAGTACAATAAAACATGTATGGAGTTTCATGATTGTTAAAAATATAAAATATTTGTCAACAAGATGAAAGAAATATTTCGAATATGTTACTTAAATTATTGATGATTAAAGAACAATATGTATAAAAATCGACTAAGCTTTTTTATCATCACCTAAAGTCATCTGTCACCATATTATTACGAAATTTTTTATATTACGAAATATTCATATTGCTGGTGAATTATTTGCATTTTCAATTAGTAGATTCCACAATAATGTGTATGTGTTGTTACTCAGTACAAGTATATGATACAATTCAATTTTAAATATATTTAAATGTATTTAAAGTACAAAAGTGTGGAGGTCCGATTTATGTTTACAGCGCAATTGTGTTTAATATATTCAAAATAAAACATTGCAAGACTTCGTACAATACTCCAGCGTGAATAACAAATAAGATTTACACTTTATTCCTTTTTGTCTCTGCCCTTCTCGAATTATATTATATAATATTCAAATTAAAATAAAATGTGGCTATAACAAACCAATAAGTTGTCTATAAAACAAAAATTCTTGTATATATTACAAAGGGAATTTAATTTCAATTTAAAAAACCAATGGTATATGAATATGTTTTATTGAGGATTCTCCATCTTCTTGTTAAAATATTACTAATTTATTTATTTTTAATACCCATATGTCGATTTATTACGTTTAAAAGATTGTGAATCACTATATTTAAAGCCATTGATTGTATATTTTTTAATCCATCTATAGACATCTTGAGACAATATTAAGAATCTTTTAGTTAGAAATATCAATAAATTAATTAAGTATAAAAATTAAATATAGTCTTCGTTAAAAATATTATTATATACCTTAATTTCATATCTACTATTTACGAGGAAAATCTTTGTTGATGAATTCAATGATAAAGTATATATTTTTTTAATGTTTTTATTATACAAGATTTACAGCCAAAATGATATTTATTGTTTTAAATCAATGATTTATAATATTTCCAGTCTGGTTTTTAACTGAACTCCAGCAACAGGTCCACAAAGGGGAATGTTTTTCAACCATTGATCAACTTTGAAGTCTTTTCTGTCCTTTGCTTCCAACTTGATTTTTCCATCTTTCTGTTCGAAGACAATGAAAATGAATTTGTGATCTTCGTTTGTCTTGGAGGGTGTCGGTGCTTCATAGACTAAAATTTAATAAATGTATTATTTGTTATATTTTTATATATTTGTATAATATTTATTGAATACTAACTCAAAACATCGTTTCCAGTCGAGCTGTTTCCTTTCTTCAACGACGAACCCTGGAAATATATTAAAATATGCAATATTTTTATTTGGAAACATCGACACAATGTCGCAATGTAGACCTGTCTTAAGATGACGAAACTTTCTCTTTAAATTCTCTATAATAATAATAATAATAATATACTGGAAACTTATTAATCTCCATTCATATGGTGGATATCAAAGGACATTCATTTTATTAAATGGCCACATCTTATCTCCGCGAGCATAAAAGGTTAAATCTCGACAATCACCTCGTTTGCAATTCAAATTAGCTTTTTGCACGATCGGTTTCAACCGCATTGTAATTAATATTAATTAGAAGACTTAAAAAAGCTCTCATATAATAATTGCGAATAATTTCTTACCAATATATTCTCTTTGAGCATATGAAGTTCGTAAGCATCGTCGCTCTTTTCGTGTACTTCGAGTATAAGAGATGTGTATAACTTCTCCTGAAATGTTTTAGGATTTTATTTATGCTATATGTAATAATGGTGGGTATTAATTACTTCTTTAGCGGCTCCAAACTTGATCGCAGGCTCCTTGGCAAATATTTCAAAGGGAAGTAAAATATCGCAGTTGGCCTCGTTCAAAATAGTGCCTCCGGAACTTTTCACAGAAAGACCTTTCAATTTTGAACAGCTCTTCAAATATGCTCCATCCACTGCCTTTTTGCATACTTCTTCGGCAGGCAGTGCAAAAGTTAAAGTCACAATAAAAATTGTAATGAAAGAGATCTGCTTTTCGAAAGCCATGTTTTGAAGGCGAAGTTACTCAATAGAGCAGGCGAGCTCGCCACACGAACGGGTTTTTGAGACTGAACACAGATTTCAAATTTCATTGATCATTATATCACCAGAATAAAAAAAAAACAAGTCGTATAAAGCCATCGTCCTAGATTATTTGTTATAAAGCGCAAGCTTGTTTTATTTTTCTTAGAAGTATGATAATTTACATTATTATTATTATTTAAATATGCTATGTTGTACCTTAACGTATTTATATTAAATATGTATGTATTTCTTCAACTTTTGTAGTTTTTGTCTGAAAAGATATGTATGCATTTCCAACGGGCAATATATTTAGGTGGGGTGACAGCCATAAATACGCACAAAAGGTTGCCTCCGTTTGACAGTTCAGGAGGACAGAGTTAATTGTTGAATCATTGTAATTTCATGGACAATTCTCCTTTAAATGAGGTCAGTTAATCTCTTTTATTATATTTTCTCAATACAGTGTAAATGTGTTATGTTGATAGCTATTTTAGTATTGGCATTGAGACAGTATTCTCACCATTTTATTCCATTTAAAAATACACTGCTTTATATTTTATATATCAATTAAATTACTACGCATTTTTCTTTACATTGATTTAGTTTATAGATTTGTCTTTTGCGAATAATTTTGATCGTATTTTTTTCAGTATTTGAAAATGTAACAATAATATTTTTTTCATTACAGGCCCATTACTTATACCGGAAAGCTGAAACTATTATGAAATATAGGCGTTACGATGATGCTGTTAGTTGTCACGAAAGAGCTGCTGAACTTTTGTTAAAGGCATTGTCAAACACCACTTCTGATATAGCGATTCAATCGTTGGACTTGCAACGTAAATATCACATTAGACAAATTGAGATTGTGCTTTCTAAGAAGAAGCAGTTTGAATATTATCTCAAAGCACTGGAAAAAGAGAAGCAGAAAATGGCCAAGAACAGCAGTGTAGATTCAGGAAAGGAAATGAATCCAAATAATTTACAACTGGCCATACACAGGACGATGGACGAAGCTGACTCTATTGTGGAAATGCTCATTCGTAGAAATAGGCACCAAAATGACAATGTTAGTGATAGCGAGTCTGCTGAAGATGACATGGTGAAGTGTTATAAAATAAATGATGAAGTGTGCGTATCGGCTATTAAGGAACCTAAAAAAGATCATGATGTAATTGAAGAATTGAAAACTACCAATCAACAACTTCGAAAATTCGTCAATGAGTTACTGTCTCAGTTAGAAATAAGCAATTCAGAAGTGAAAATGTTGAGAAGTAAAGTGGCCTCCCTAGAAAACGAACGGAAACAGTATCTAAACTTGCAGAACAGTCCACAGAGAAGTCCGAATGTCACACAGAATTTAGAAGGATTGACAGACTCAACAGAAGACTGTTCCCAGTTTGTCTTCTCTCCCTGTACCGCCATGAGCACCAGTACTCTTGCGGAACTCAGTGAATTGCCGCCTTTACCACCTTTAGAGATGCCGAATTTTGATATGGAAAAAATCATGAGCCATGTCAAAATTCACAATAATGATTCAATGAAATAAACCTTCGACAAATTACCAAATAATTGAAGACTGATGATTTGCTTTATATTATTTTAGTGTTTACGGCATGAATATTTTTTTGAAATGTGTATATTATAATATTTTTTTTTAACAATTAATTGACATATTATTTTGTAAATCAATATTTAATGTGTGTATAAAAATATTTTGACTGTTTATTTTGCAAATCGTCATATTATTAAAAAAAATATCTTTTTACAAAAATTTCTCTTACTACTCACATTTTACCCTGATGTAATTAAAGAAATAAAATTCATTTAATTTAAATTTTTTTTAATGTAAGTACATTTTGGTGGAATAATAAAATCATTTTCAATTTGTATGTCTTAATACAATGGAATATTCAAGATCGGAATACGACTGAACACATTAATTTGTTTAATAAAATTATTTCTAAACATCACATTTATAGGTCAAAATTTACCAATGTTCATTTACGAAGACAAAATTATATAATTACATAAAATATCTAAATATATATTTGAAGGTAAAAAGCTCAATTTGCTTGTTTTGTTTTGTACTCGAATTGCAGATGATTTATTTTAGGATATTCAATAAATATTTTTTTTGATATGTTACAATATTATATAAAATGTTACAATCTAAAAATGCTACTCAAAGGTCAAGGGGTTCAATAAATTTTATAATATTTTCGAGAAACCATTGTACACACAGTCTTAAAGTTACTAATTGGTGTAACACAACATTGAGTTTTGTAAAATAATAAAAATACAAAACTAATTAGCCATGAAAATATCCCGTCATAATCAACAATCGTGGCACATAGTTTATATGAACTCAATCACATTTTTATAAAATATTACATGGAATAAAATAAATATTATTTTATTACAATAAATACTCAAGACAGCTATGTTTCCTGTTCTTTCACTGTCTTTTTTGAAATACCTTCTGCTTCCGCTATTGTGTCTGGCAATCTAATATTTAATGTTTCTGGCGATGACAACATCAATAATCCAGATATCACTGAGCAACTGCCAAATAATAAAGATGGCAGGAAAGATACATATTCAGCCTGAAATTAATCATTAAATTATAAATATTTACTAACATTTTTAAATGTGATAAAATCTCACCAGAAGAGGAGTTTGCGGGGCTACAATAGATCCAATTCTTCCGACCATTGAGCACGAAGCCATTAAAGAATGACGGGCATTCGTTGGGAACAATTCTGAAGTATAAATGTACAATGATCCAAAGGCGATTGTGATAAAATATTTTCCCAGTAAATACACGACCAAAGATAACCACTTCATATCTGAAATTATTTAAAAAAATCATAGCTGACCTTAAATTGTCTATTTTATGAAATTAATTTACCTGCAGGAATGAATATGAAAACGATACACGCAATGCCTCCTCCTAAATATGCCAAGCATAGAGTGTATTTCCTTCCCAGTCTATCAAGTAAGAAGTAACTTGTAACATATGCAGGAATTTCCACACAAGAAACCAGAATATAATTGAGGTATATATTCCCAGCTAAAGAAACCGCATTGATCGATAGCCCATAATAAACAAATGTGCAAGTTATCCACCAAAATGAACATTTCGCAAGCCTTTTAAGTATAATCGGTGAATGTGTCACTTGACTGAAAAGAGATGGCTCAGGAGCAACATTAGCTTCTTCATCACTAGACTTCATCTCAATGGCCTCAACTTTCTGTTCATTATTTGTACTTGAATATAAATGTTCCATTGATTTCTCGGATAGAGTGACGCCGTTTATTTTAGCAGCATGTTTTAATATCTCAACAGCCTTTTCATATTTCCCTTTACTTATAAGCCATCTTACACTTTCATGAATAATCCAAAAGTATGTGATGAAAAGCAATGACGGGGTGTATATAACTCTTAGCAATACTCTCCAATTTGGAAGAACCCATGCAAATAATCCAAGCAGCATTGCGCCCACCGAGTAAAACATACAAAGCAACGTTCCACCAAGTACTCTTCTCTTCGGACCAACAAGCTCCATACCTGCAATTCAAAACAAAAATAAACATTCAATCTTATAAATCAAGACGAAAAACTTACCGAGTATAAAGCCCGAACTGTAAACTCCAGATCCAAATGTTGGTTCGAGAATTTCGAATATAACAAACATTAAATAGCTAGTAGAGAACGACCTGAGAAGTCCAAAAACACCGGCAAAAAATGCTGACAATACCAAAGCCATCCGCCGGCCGTATCTATCAGATACAAAACCGACTATCGGAAGTGCAAAAAGTAGTCCAATACTGTGTAATGTTCCAATCAAAGTTCTCTTCCAGAATTGACATTGGATTCCCAACTGATAAAAAATAAAAAAATATTTAATAATAAATATTTTGTATGATAGGAAAAGTTACCCACATCTTTTACAACAGTTTCTCCCTCACCAAAGATCCACTCATCACATGGAATTTCTTTGGTTTGATCAAACATGTCAGCAGAACAAACATCCGATTGGCTAATACTGCTATTCAGTGAGGGTGCGTACATCGAACATCTTCGAGGGAGATTACTGTGGTTCATTGCATTTGATAACCAATCTGTTTCCAAAATCGACTCATTTCCATCACATTGAGGCACTCTACATCTGTAAAATCATACACATTGATTAATTATTATTTGAATATGGAAAACAATATTAGAAGTACAAATAAAACTTTTCTTTATGAAAGTACTGCATAGCAATCTCATAAAAAATGTCCTCTCTTTTTTTTATAACTGTGGTTGTATTTCAGTGACGCAGTATTTACTATTTCTTACACCAAGTCATTGTAAACATGTTCGTATTAATGGCTGAAATTATTGGTCAAAAGATGTCGAACATATTAGAATTTATTCAAGTAAACTTTTCAATATTTGACATAAACTAAAGTAACAACCAAAAGTGGAAAAAATAACAGACTTCTGCAATTATGCCATTGTTTCACAACAAACAGGTACCAAAAAATACTATATATTATTTAAAATTGAAATCTGTTTTTCTCGTTGGATTATCCTATATAAAAAAATAAGATTCTACTCAAAAAATAATTCATCTATTTATTGAAAACCTTTCGACTGGGCTAGAATTTTTCAATCTCTAAAAATGACTACTATAGTATAATAATAAGTTGAATTTTCATGTTTATTATAAAATATGGAATTATTACAAGAAAATCTCTAGGTTTAACTTCGGAATTGCTCCATACAAAGGGTTAACTTTAGATATGCTTTGGGGGAAAAATAAATAAAAATAATATCAACCTCCTTCGGTAAAGTTTACTCTATTTCCCTGATTTACAAAATGAATTGTGTCATTATTCAATTATTCACAATGATGTATATTCAGAGCTAAGCTTAGAAATAAATTTATAGCCAACACGAGGATTAAGATTTTATAGATAAGATTAACAATGCTATTTTATTTTAAAAAAAATTGAGTAAATATATTATTTCCAATAATAATTAAAAGATTACATATGTACATAATCCGTAATAGTTGGACATGCTTTTCTAAAATTCATCGCACGATTTTATTGCTAATTGCACATTTGATTTAATTAAAAATATATTAATAATGTATCCAGATAGTTACTTATTGATTGTAATTTTAATTTAAGTAGTCAATTATTGTAAAAAATATTTTATTACACCCTTTTTGTATTTACAATGTAAGCGCATTTCGATTTCAAAGTCAACCTATTTATTATTATAAAGACACTAACATGAATCTATGAACTAAGATTTATTTATATATATTTTTTTTAATTCGAACAACTTAATAAATAAAGAATAAGTTTTAAGTTATTCATTAAAAAAAATATTTTAATCATTTGCAGCTAGCGTTAGAGTATTTCCATTCAAAAGTGAATCTAAACTAATTTGAAGTCATTTACAAATTTAAAGAATTAAACATTTACGTGTAGTGGATAACCAATTACCTGAGTATTTATCAGTTATTTTTTCATCAATACGTTTACCGTCAATGCTTTCTCATTGACACATTTTCAGCATGAATACAAAGTAACGAATAAATAACGTTATCTTTCACAGAGTGCACTCGATTAAAACTAATTTAATTTAATAATCTAAATTAAATTAAGCGAGTCTAGTCACACTTGTGAGATATCATATCATTCAGGATTAGCCCACTGGATAAATTACGACATTAAATTTGTATTAAAGCAATCGACGACCTCACTGACTGTGTTTTATCTTCAAAATTGTGGCGTGATTGGTCACGTCACACTTTTATCATCGACATTGTAATGCTAAGGTTAATAATATACATTAATAATTAAAAAGCTTCCAGGTTCGCATCTGTAGGCATCCAAAACATAAATTGTGAGGTTATCTCAGTTTAGTTGCGGTGGCTGATGATAATTATTAAAAAAATATTGTACATATTTGCATCGCTTGTATTTTTTGACATTGTGACAAATTGACTGTCTCGAATTCACTAAACAATAGTTGATGTAAATTAAAAAAATATATACATGACGACGTTATTGTATGATTTGAATGGGTGCTTTCTGTATTGGAGTATTGCACGGGTTACCTGTATTATTTAATAAGTTATAAGCACACCTGGTCCAAATGAGTATAATCAAGTGTTTTGACGTATTCGAGCTCTGCAACGATTATCTTTATAATGTTGCTTTATTATTTGATTACGCATTCTTATCATACATCAATTATTATATTCATGGGACAAACTATAAAGTAGAATTTCAAAAATAGTAATTTTATTTCAATAATATTATTATGTTTTAATATTCTTCTATTAATATCCGAAAATTCAATTATAATAATAGATGTTACCACATAATAAAAATGTAAGTCCAAGTGGGTGTAATGAAGTGTTTTAACGTATTCGAGCTCTGCAACGATTACCTTTATAATATTGCTTTATTATTTAATTATTTTATTTATCATAATTCAATTAATACATTTATTCTGGAGACAAGGTATAATACATTTTACCAAAGCAATATAATAAAAATATAAGCCTCGCAGTGCTCTACGATTGTGATTACAATTAAAAAACTATATATATATATATATATATATATATATATATATATATATATATATATATATATATGTGTGTGTGTGTATATATAAATTATAAAAAAATACAGCCCCATAACCAACAACTACATAGCCCGTGCAGTGGTCCAATACTAAAAGAAAAGTTTGTTAAAGGACAATGGTGGCTATCTGAATTATCATCTTTCAATACAATTCCTGAATATTAAATTTATAATAAAATAAATAATAATCTACATAATTGGCCGAAATCGTCTGTCCTATTTTTTTTAATATCTTTCGAAATATCAAAAGGAAACGTTTATTCAATTATTGTACAATACAAACACAGGTTTTGTATGGAGATCACGTCAACAATGTCCTTAGAATATAAATAATACATTGTAAACTTTGACCATGGGTCGATCCAAATTGCGATGATTAACTGATGTCAAACGTTTCCTGAATTTATTTAATGTATGGAATAAAATAATAACAGCCCGACCTAGAATACTTTATATTAAAATATTATAACGTTCACGGGTATGGTATTGAAATAAAACTTGGATTATTCTAATGTTAAGGTATAATTTTATTAAATTTAAAAAACTAAATAATATTCTAAGTATCATACTTAGTTTAAAGCTTGAATGTAACAAGCGTGCGTAATAAAACTTTATCGCGATATCCAACATGATTTAAAAACACAGAATATTTTAAAAACTTGTATAAAAAGGGCATATCTAAAATATAAGAATGTTTAAATAATATAAAATATTAATAATTGATATATTTCCCCTTGATAAATGTATACGAAAGATCACTTGAATAAAGTGTATTTTCATGGTGGCTTTTTGGGAAGGTTTTGGTTTTTTAGACACAACAACGTGTTAATTAATTGATTATCAGTGATTTTAACTATTTTAGTTACACAGGTATTTTACCTTTCAATCCAGGAAATCAGAGTAAACCTGAATCAAGACGATAGATGGGGATTTTATTAATATTATTCCCGATCTCCCAGTCGTAATAACCGATCAAATTTTTTTAGACTACTTTGTAGAGCAGATGTAAAATATATAATATTTATTGTATTATCTTGTCAGTTTTAGAAATATGTACTAACATAAATAATTGTGAAAAGTAAGACTATTTTACATAATAGAAAAGTCAAAATTTGTAAATAAATGTGTTATTTGTAATTTAATTTTATTAAAGAGTCTGAGTACTTTCGACTACTAAGTTGTAGTTGTCTTCAGAGACTCTGTAATAAAAATACAAATAACAATTTTCTTTAAATTATGCAATTCCATCAAGAAGTCAACAATATAAAATGTATACTCTAAACGCCTCGATTATGAATGTTTTTATAATAATAGTTTGATATGATAAGGGGGCTGTTTGAGAATGTATGATTTTCTTTAATCTTGAATGGCACACGCCACATTTTTCATATCGATCAATAGATGATTAATTCACGTATTCATAAAAAAACACAAGCTGTCTCATTATAATAAAATCTAATATGACATATTAATAATGAATGTGTACACTAATTTATATGTTTGTACCTAAATATTTTTATGGGTGAAACAGTATTATTTCAAGTCAATTTGTAGGTACTTTATTGTGTTAATAACCCATCGATTTACAGGTGATTTTAACTTGCCTGTACTGCATATCGTCGGCGGTGAAGACATAGTTTGTGTTGTACATCGAGGACAAGAGGATTGGAAAGGCCATCCAAAAGTAGACTAGTATTTGAAACCTGCCAAATTCTCCCAACTCAATGATAATATTGTCAAGATCGACTTCATCCTTCTTTTTATTCCCCATATTGTATCTTATTCGACGGCTGAAGACGAACTGACCACAAAATCGCTTCGCCGCCTCTACGACATTTATTTATTTTATCAAGTGTGTGAATGTTTTACAATTTCACACAAAGATCGGCGATATTATATTAGAAGGCTTTCTTCATTCCACTCGCAGATAATCTTACATTATAAAGAATTAGTTGGAATTGCATATAAAAATAAGGTCAAGAAGAGTGGCGTAGCAATGTCTGATCAGCTTGTTATGCCTTTAAAAAAACAATTTGAAAAAGATGTCTTTATATGTGAAGATTGCTTAAATCAATCGACAATCCGACACATTATCAATGGCATTTTTTTTGACTAGATATCAAAGGCATAAACTCAACCCAAGCCACACCATCCCTTAAAATATTTGACAATATTAGGGTGGACTTGAATTATCTGAGAATATTTTAGGGAGTCGTAGGGTTTTTTTTATTATTAATTAACTACAGTCACTACCGAGTACTTCACAGAAACAGTGGCCCAAACTCGATTCCAAAGCAACATTTTTTAAATATTATTTTTGCATTACCCTACCATCCCCTAAAATATTCACAATTAGATCAACTTGACTCTGTATAATGTAAGAAAAACAGACCACAATATGTTTTTCATTTTTTCCTTCTAATTTATGATATTCTTTCTAACATACTTCGTTAAAAGGGTGAATTTAATATTAAAAGAAATGTGAGGTTTTTTAATATTAAAAGAAATGTGTTGAGGAGGAAATTCTAAAATTTCTTCTCTTTTTTTTCATGTTCAACTGACGAGTGCTGCTTTATTATCACTGCGACCTGGGATCTCCCGTAATGCTCTAGTGGTACTGCAGTATGATATAATAATAATATGTATAGGTATATAAATAAATAAATAAAAGTGAAAACCCTATTATTGTAATATATAGCACAAAATAATGTGCCACGGCATTCTTTGTTTATTTTTTTTTTCATTTAATCAATCCAAGGGGGCAATGCCCATGTTTAAAGTTATTTTCCCTCCTAATCATATATAAAATTTAGACTTCGATAGTAATCGAATAGTAAAACCAATAAATAGTGGACAGTTTATAGTGAATATTTTATAAATTACACAATTAATATATTTATAAAATATCATGAAAACACAAAGCCGTAAGTATTATAATAATATAATTGGTTTAAATAATGTACAAAAAAATTTTTTTCATCAAACAAAAAACTCGTTTCTTGAAATCTATAGATAACTACAAAAACATTCATTTATAAGAGATTCAGGCAATAAAGAAATAAATATGTACAATATTCATTAATGATTTGTTTGTGCTCCATTTTTCTCAAACTAACTAATTGATAACATCATTATGAATTTAAATTGTTTAAAAAAAACAATTTTAAAATGTCTACAAATAAACTAAAACAAAAGATTTTCTGTTAATTAAATTAACACAAATGTGATGATAAATAATAATTAAACTTGATGTGAAATAATTTGATAAAAAAAATGTAATAAATCTTTTGGATTTTGTACACAGATGTCACTGTTTTTTAAAATAAATTATTATTTGGATTTTTAGATTTTTTTATAAATGTCAAGGATAGAATTTTAATTTCTTATAAAAAATATTTTTTTATAAGAACATTAAATACTTTATAAGAACATTAAATAAATATTTCAAATAAAAGATGTTCACAATATAAATGTAATTTATACGAGTTCAATACAAAAGGACCTTGGAACTAATAAATGCGTGGAAATTACGAGGATAACATATTTTCAATATTAAATAGTAATATAATATAAATATACGAAGAGAAAATTGTAATTTATATTCAATTTCCATGGCGTGTTCTCGTTTATTTTTTTCTGAAAAGAATCTAATTGAAATGTGTCTCTCGTCCCAGATTAATTAATTCCAAAGGGTTTTAATGACTTCGTTTAAAACCTTGAAAACAATTTAACTCCATTACTTTATCGCAATTTGTAAATGAAAAAAATATGCATAACAAATTATCTCGATTGCACTTTTATTATCTTAAATGATTTTATCAATATTTACAATGTATAAATTAATTAATAAGTAACACATTTTTTAATGCAAACAATTAAGAAGATAAATCGATGGATTGTTGTTCAATTGTTGAATGTCCATAAATAATTTGAGAAAACAGTCTAACTTTATATTAATTTCACCATTGCTATAGTTTTTATCAATAATTAAATTTTCAGCAAATTAAGACCTACTACAATTGTCAACTAATTCACAATAATATTGACGAAATAATTTTATTTTGGAATGGATGTATAAATCCCAAGATGGCGGACCAAGTAAACGAGCATTAGTGAGGCATCGCTACTCATTACTGTGATTAGGCTCGTCTACTAGGTCCGACATCTTGATATTTATACATCCAGTTATCTGGCATTCTATGTACATATATCGGTGGAAACTGGTCAATGTCATTTTAGATCGTGTGATTGTATACAATGTTTCAAACATAATATATAATTTATTAAATAAACATTTGATACCATTTAATAAAACAAGCATTTAATATTGTAAATAATTTTTAAGACAACTTTTTTTTGATATTTTTGGATAGATATAAATTTAAAATCCAACACAGCGTGTATTGAAATGTTGGAGTAAATAATTGTTAAATGTGATATTTATAGTTGTTTGAAATTTCGTTGTATTTTTTTTTTTTTTTTGACACTACCCTTAATAAAAAATACTCCAGGACACGAGGGGTGTCTTAACCGTTACAATCCCTCCAATTTTGCTTGTACAAAATACTATTTTAATAATAATGCAGGCAAGCTTATAAATATACAATATCGTACGATATTCTCCCACCACGATACAAATACATCATACGATAGTCTCTCTAGGAACTGGAACGGTTTACATTTCCAAAAGGTCAGCGAACCGATTTTAATAAAAAATAATAATACAATATATTAACAATGTGGCAAATTGACGAATTGGACACTCGTACACGTGTTGGGAATAATATTTTATATAATAGCCCGATAACTATGACGCTTCCTGACGTGGACATTGTGTCCACTTTTTTTTTAAATCAAACAATGAAACACGTTTTGCAGTTAGGTGACATTTGGTAACCCTTGTGCGACCGTAACAATATTTAAATCAATTATCACCTGTGGCATATAAACAAAAAGCTGAGCTTTCGGCCATACTAAATATTATTTATTAGCTTTTTTAGACACAACAACGTGTTAATTTATTGTCTATCGGTGACCCTAACTATTACTAGTTACACAGGTATTTTACCTTACAATCCAGGAAATCAGAGTAAACCTGGATTATGACGATTGATCAGAATCTCCCAGTCGTAATTAGTCGTTTACATGAGCGGGATTTAAACAGTATTTGTGGCTACGCGCTTTGTATTTTGAGCTATTACGCTAATTAATTACAAAGGTGATTTTGTTATTAAAAAAATAATCTTAACTATTACTAGTTACACAGGTCACCGACAGAGCGGCTCTGCCCGACTTTAATCGCGTCAGTATTTACCTTACAATACAGAAAATCAGAGTAAACCTGGATCAAGACGAACGATCGGGATTTTATTAATATTATTCAATCAAAAAATGTTGGACTTGAGCGGGATTTGAACACAGTATTTGTATCAACGCGTCTTATCCCCTCAGCTATTATATCCCTGATTAGACAAGAGCTTGGTAGTATTGATTTACACGCATACGCACCGCACGCACACACCCCTCACTACACGATTATATTGAATACGACCGTGAACAAAAATAAATACATAAAAATTGTAAACATCGCTAGTTAAAAATGTACGAATAACTAAGTTGCATATTATTATTTATACGAATGTAAACTAGTATTATTGTGCAATGGGAGTAAATTTTGTTATGCAAGTATATACATAATTATTATTCAACACGCCTTTAATTGAACTTACCAACAAAACCATAAAAATTATAGATTAAAGAAATACGTAAATTAATTAAAATAAGTAAACAGTGTTGCCATACGATACTAACATAATATACTCATTCATTAATGTTAACCGAATGTTCTCAACTGTCATAATAAATTATAAGCAAAAATAATTCGGCCCATTTTAAACGTTTGAAGTTCAATTATCGACATGTTGTATATTTTCAAACTCAGTGTTTTTAACTATCAGTAACATTTTTAAGTTTTTCTGTCCCTTTATAATGCACGTATATGAATTCCATGTATTTTGTTTATTTCTCATTTCGTACTATTATGTAGTAGCTTTATTTTATTTTTAGCATGATTATTTATTTATTATAGATATATTTTATGCAATTGCCTTAACGGGCATTCATTTTTGATAAATATTTATTAACGTCAAATTTACATATAAAGATATAACTATCTTTTGTATGGTGAACTGTTAAGGGAATATCGGTACGTTAAGGGTTAAACTAAGAAGAATCGTGTGAAAATATCTAAATTGTAACTGTGGCCTTTGACGACATCGGCTGCTATATGTAACACTCCGTTATCTAATCGTATACTAAAAGTCGTTAACCCATGCTCGATTAAAAAATAAAAAATCATTTATAATTCAATACAAATATAATACATATTCACTCTTATCTCAGCCACTTTAAAAACGTCGACAAGTTTCAATAAAATTCACGATTTAGCATCAATGTATAATACAAGGATGACAAATATTTATTATACAAACAGCAAACAAAGTGCATCGTTAACAAATGGTGTTAAAATGCATAATCTACAGTCTGGAAATAACAACCTAAAAATAATATTTTCCTTGATTAAGTGTGTGTTTATTTGACAATACAAACTTCTAGTTCCCTAGTCATTAAAAATAATATTGACCCGATTTGTCACATAAATGGGAAATTCAATAATTCAACGTTTTTAATCTGTTAAAGAAGACATTTTTTCCCTAATAAATAAAAGGAAAATGACAAGCGCTTCATTATAAAGACTCTTTCCTTCATACTAGTGAATTTCTTCTAAAAATCACGTTAGTGAGTCGTGCTAGGGCTAATAGTATTGATGCGTATACAAATAGAACTTGGTAGTATTAGAGTAAATAAGCTCTATTCGTATACGCACTTTCTCATTACACTATTATATTGAATACGGCTGTTTTTAGAGCAAATTTGAAATTAAAAACACTCACAGAGGCAAACTAACTTATGTTCTTGATAATATCGCCACTCAATATAATTATTATAGTCTTGCGGTGTGACCAATCATAACCGTTGGTGAGTAATCTCGTATCTGAACAAGTTTGAGAGCTGGTTTCTTAAACGCGAATTAAATCTCAAGGCGATTTACGCGCAAAATGCGTGCTAAAGATTAATCAAAACTAGTGGCTTCAATCTAAACATCGGCTTCAGCTTTGACACAGCTTTAAGAAAGGGAATGTATAAATGTGACTCGAAATTTGTAATTTAAGTAGCGGCATACATTTTGAATCCCACCAATCAGATAACATACACACTCGAGTCAGTCTTCTCTGATTGGTGGGATTCAAGATGTATGTTCGAAATGCGTTGTTTTCGTAATAATTAATATGAATACAGGAATATTTGCATAATGAAGACTCATTGTGTGATAAGAATTGACCCCAGAGTTTATTTTTAAATAATAATTAAATCAGTAGTGGAAATCCTCGTAAATGTGTGAATAGAATAGCCCCCGAAAACAGATGTTGCGGGGGAAAAGAGTCACGATGTCAGTGGGTCATCTCAATAGCACGTGTTATTATGATCCGGACTAACCTGTAGTTAATGTCTGCTGCTGTGAAGATGTAGTTTCCATTGTTACAGGCCGCGAAGATGACAGGCACCACGATCAGCATGTAGTTAAATATCTGGTATTTGCCGAACTGGCCTATCTCGAGGAGGATCGTGTCCAGGTTGACTGTTGGAGGAGCCATTGTACTCGTTTTAAAATACCATGTAAACAAAACGACGCCGATGAAGAGCCGCGGCGTCTGCACGTGTGCGCGGTGCGAGGCTCTGAAGCTGACTAAACTGGGAAAAGTGTACGGGCATTGGGCCAAATATTCGAGTGTGCGCACAACACTAGACACGCGGAACTATGTACTGAAATTCAGCACGTTGACATCTCTAAATGCACTTTTCCCAGATTGAGACTTCATTACAAAGTGTCTTATAATGATCCTCAAATATTTTAAAGGATTTGCACAAAGTACGAAGAACTTGTTCACATCCGTGCTATTGCTGCAAACATTTCGGCGGGTCATGGTTCCGACATGCTGACAGCTCGGTCTGTCAATTTGAACGGTGTTGCCATTTTATCTTATATAATAATTTATTTGCATATGAACACTCATAAGACAATAATAATAATAATAATACTAATGGCTTAAGAACAAAATAATGTATGTATTGTAGCGGGTAACTGGACAGCGCAGATATGTATTTATGCACTCCCGGTTAGCGCTAACAGCCCCATCTGTCACCACCAGTAACAACTCTGGTCAACGAACTCTCGAGCCGGACACACGTCCGCGAGATGCACTTGCATCGAGCCCCCGACCGGGGCTTTGTATAAGTAACCTCTTCAAATAAATCATCACTGGCCAGTTTGACATCATCTTTTACTTCTCACAACTCCTGCATTGATTGGACCAACCCCATGGGTCATCTACTTACGCCCATAGTATAAATAAAATGAAGTTAAAATCATAGATATAAACATTAGATATCGCATTGCATATAAATAATTCGTATCAATTTATCGTGATAAAGGCATAAGTGTGTCTCCCTCACTCAACACATTTCTAGTGAACACTGAGAGTGTCTGTGACAACACTTTGGCGATTAAAACCCAATAATCATAAATATAAACATTAGATATCGCATTGCATATAAATAATTCATGAATCCCGTGATATGTTGCACTTTTCTCTCCTATTCGATAAAGGCATAAGTGTGTCTCCCTCACTCAACACGCTTCTAGTGACCACTGAGAGTGTTAGTGACAATACTTTGGCGATTAAAACGCAATAATCATAGATATAAACATTAGATATCGGATTGCATATAAATAATTCGTGTCCATTTTGTGTAAACCCGTGTATTGTTGCACTCTTCTCTCCTATTCGATAAAGGCATAAGTGTGTCTCCCTCACTCAACACATTTCTAGTGACCCCTGAGAGTGACAATACTTTGGCAATTAAAACGCAATAATATGTTAAAGAAGTAGTGTTTGGTAAAAAGTGAGCCTAGATGTATTTGAGTGTATGTTTGAGTCCATATGACATGTAGTAACAATGCATTTACCCATTTTACTGTGAAATATAACTGAAGATATGAAGAGAGATGTTTACAGTATAATGTTTGCCAGGTAACTCATGTTTTTGGCCACTTGATCCACTTGAAGTAAACACGCATTTAGCCACTCATGCGATATCTTATGTTTATATCTATGGTTAAAATAAAGTAAAGTGTGGGAAGTATTCATTTATATGTTACTAAGGTCGCTCCTAAATTTTTGGGTGGACTTGTTAACTATTAATAAAAAATCAGAGTAAACCTAGACTAGACAATCTATCGGGATTTTTTATTAATATTATTCCCGTAATAATTAGTCGTAATAACCGATCATTTTTTACTTGAGCGGGATTTGAACCCATGATTATATTTTGTATCACTCACCTTATCCCCTGAGCTATTACGCTGGTAATGTATTATAAATTATTTGATTATCTACTAATTCATAATATAAAAAACCATTCTATTTACCATGAATGTGTAGAGTAAACGTCACTGTTACACCGACAACTGCAAGCTCGCAAACGTATCTGATTGGTAGGTATACACACTCGTGGTATAGGGATTAGTTTGTTGTCCTCCATTATGTAGAGATTATGTCACTTGACAGATGTAAAATTTTTAGGAATGATCGCCATATGACGTTATATGGCGTGATCGATTTTGACCAATGAGAGGAGTTGCACAACTAATACCTATAAAGAATATAATATTTATCTACAAATCCTTCCCATAATAATTTAAAAAATGCATTATTTTAAGCATAGATTGAAAAATAAATGTATTATAGCAAAATAATATATTTTGATATATGGCTAATTAAATTGTTGATGCATTTATCTCTCTGTATCTTGCACGATAGCATAATGTGCATTTAATTAACTGATTATAACATACTGGAAAATGATAAGTATGTACATTTATTACAAATAAACAAAATATCAACGTTTTTGTTACAATATAATTCATCAAATAAGCTGCATCCTATTTTTTTTTCGACTTTGCTCTAATATTATTAGAACGCACCTTTTACCTGCTTACCGCAAGTGGCAGGTATACCAAAGTTGTGAATACATAATAATTTTTTTATTGAGATACTGGTCACGTTTATAGGTACCTATTAAAAATTGTTTATTTTTTTAATATGGACCTAATGGTAAAGTTGATATACGGCAAGTACGTAAACCAGTTGAATTTTATCACCATAGTTTTTTAAATTAAATCAGCGGTTTTTAACAGGATGGATAACGCCTTATTAGCGTGGATTGTTGCCAGAAAAGATTTTTATATTGAGTGACCAAAAAATATTTATAGGGGACCAGTAAATTTACATTTATTATTTTCTTCAATGCCAACAGGTATTTATGTACGTGAATTTTTATTCGTTATCTTTCAAATATATAATTTTTCAGTATTTTTTGGGCAATATGATATTTTATACATTTTTTAAAACAATAAAAGTAATGAATAATCGAGTAATAACTGAAAGTAATAATATATTAAAGCGTTGGATTTATACATACCCATTTTGACATTTGATAAGGTTTGGAACCAGATATAACAAAATGATATGAGCAAAGTGCATTTGACGTATGACAGATCACAGAGACGAGAAAGGCCTTCTATTTTGTTAAGAAATTGGTAAAAAAAACAATCTTAGAAGATGACGGGGCGAGGGAGAGGGGCCTTCAGGATGGAGACTGAGATTGAGAAGAGCAGAGAAGAAGCCAATTGGAAGAAGGTCATTGAATTGGCTGATCAACTCAAGATCCGTTCCCCCAATTACGGTAAGATTTATTTATTTTACAAGATCATATTACTTTAGACTAGGTGAATATACTACTGTCATCATTTCAGAATGCCTCTCTCATTTTCTTATTGGAGAGGGCAAATTAGAGAGCTATTTAGAAGAACATCCACCTATAGAATCAAATTTTTCTCGAGCGAGAACGGGATTGTCTGAAGCCAAATCCTTTTTATTGCTCGCTGCTAATGATCTTGGTAAAAAAGCTGGAGTCGCTCTGGACGCTCATCTCTTATTGGGAAAATTACACTATGCAAGTGGAATGTTCTCCGAGAGTTTAAAAGATTACACCTTGGCCGAACTTCACACATTGACAGAAAAACAACTTCCGATGTAAGGACATCATTATAACTTTTTTTTAGTTTAACATTATTATTAATTAATGAAATATTACAGTCGTAGTTTACGAATTGTTGCTGAATCGTATGCCATTAAAGGATTATGTCTTGAACATAGTGCAACACCTGGAGGCAGTCGTTTCAAGCAGGCTGAACGAGAAAATGATATGGTAAAATTTATCAACACTCACAATTATATTAAATGTACAATATTAATAAAATTTTTAGATTCGGTGTTTTGAACTAGCATCAGAATTATCATTACTTTATCTACAAAGAGCTGAAGGGATTGTGTGCGGATCTGGTACTCTCTCCGGTACAAACACAATGACTTCAGGAGCTGGAAATACAGGAACTTTAGGAAGTAACACCGTTATCACGGGAGCAAGGGCTCTAGGGCCAATATTAGAAACTGCTATACAGCGGTCTCCAATTTTACACATGCAAGCTGGTCGTCTTCAAAAAGCTGTAGATAGGTATTAATAATATAATTTCTTCATTGTTAACATTTTATATTAAATCCGTATTTTAAAATAAAGGTATCGTGAAATGTTGACTTCTGTGGAATCTGCAGGAACACATTCATTGCGTTTAACATTAGCCAGACAACTGGCCGAGGTTTTATTACGTGGTGTTTCTGGAAGTGAGTGGTCAGTCCCTAATCAAAAATTAATCGAAGGACCGTGGAAACCAAAGAAGTATTCCGGCCTCAATCAGGTCAATATTTTAATTTTAGTGATATTAAAAATTATTAGTGAGATTTCATATCACATTCTTGATTATAGTTCATTCCGAAGAATGAATGTGAAGAAACCATCCTTTTACTTTTAATTGGAGAAGCGATGGCTGTGAGAGATGCTGTGCTATCTCAATCACCTGAATTCAAACAAGTTCGAATACATGCTTTTGAAAATGCTTCTGCCATATATGACCTTTTGACGATAGCTACAGTGAGATGGGGCCAAGTCGGCTTGTTGCAAGAGGTTAGCAAACAATAAATTAAATACATATTTAAGTTCAATTATTATGTATATTTTTTATTAATTATAGAGTTTAGAGAGAGCAATGAAATTCTCATTTGAAGAAGCTCATGTATGGGAACAACAGGCATATTCCCTGGTTGCCCTGGGAAAATCTTCGCGTGCTGTTAATGTTCTTATTCAAGTGGCCAAACTTCAACCGGAAGCTGTCATGCCATGTTTATTGGCAGCTCGACAATGCTATGAATCACTCAATAGGGTAAAATATAATGATGGATTCTAAAATACAGATTTATAATATAAAATATGTTTTTAGATATCAGAGGGATTAAAATTTAGTGAAATGGCTTTGGCTAGAGAACACAAGCATCCATCGTATATGCTTTCGAGGTGTCATTTATATGTTGGTATTGGACACCTTATGACTGCAAGGTAACAAAATCTGTACTTAATAGATGATTTTTTTTAAATGATATGCATATAAATGAGAATGATCTTTTTTAATATGTGTAACCGAATTTCCAAATTAAATATTGTTAGCTAGTGATTTTATTCAAAACTGACATATCTTTAAGTGCATCTCATTTTTATCAATTCGGGAAATATAATTGCTTTTATTGTTAATATTTTATGAATTCAATTTTAACTTTATTTGGTACACATGGCATCTTTATTTGGGTACAAAAATTGTTAGAAGATCCATGATTGTTTTATTTTTATTGTTATTAATTTTTCAGAGCAACAACAGTCCGTGCTGAAAAGACTGCAGCCAATGCTAAATGTTTAGAAAGTTTTCACAAGGCTGTCGATTGTGATCCAGATGATCATTTAGCATTATATTATTTAGCTTTACAATATGCTCTAATCGGCGATATCACTGAAGCTACAGTAAGTTATATATTTTTATACTTTACCTATTGGGATTGAAATTTTGTCTATTCCTCCCTTTATATGTTTTTTTTATCTAAAGAAGATTGAAATTCAATAAATTTTCAGGTCTATGTCCGTACTTGTCTCACGAAAAGGTCAGAATGTTCCGCCGCCATGCAGTTACTTTGTTTATTACTTTCCGCTCGCGACAAACCCAAAGAGGCTTTAGCAACTGCAATGGCTGCTTTGGAAGATCATCCTGACAGTATGGATATTCTGAGAATTCTTGCACTTTTGCAATTGAAATGTGAAGGAGGCGAAGTATGTTATATCGCGTAATCACTTCAAATTTACAATAAATATTCAATTAATACATAATAACTTTTTAGACTGCCCTTGTTACTGGCAAACATATGTTATCCCTTTGGAAAACTCTGTATGAATCGGGCGTCGTTAATGATTCCAATGAATTTGATCATAAGTCTGAAACAAGATCTGTTCTTCAGCTATACAATGATAGAGATTCAAACAAAGATTCAAGTAAGTTCATTTTTTATAGATATTTTATAGATTCAAATTATATTAGACTTTATGTTGTTGTTTAATTATTAGCCTCATATTTTTAGTATGGATCTTGTGTCATGAATTTTTAATTCATTTTCATTTGCCCTAGTAAATCTATAAATATGTGGTAAATTTATAAATTGTGAGATTAAAAAGCTATATTTATATTATGTATTTCTTATAATTATCTCCTTATATTAATACCCAAATTCTTACTTTTACAATCAATTTTTATTAATTGTTGAAATATTAATAAGATAATACGTATGTGCCTGTTTTAGGCTCTCTTCAAGCTAATTCTTTGGCAGCATCCCGAGTGGAACGAGCACTTAGCTCAGCAGCTTCCACTGCTGCTACTCCAGGAGGAACTATTTGTAGTTCAGCTGGAGGAAGAGGGCCTCAGCTTAGACTTCGAGTTTGGTTGCTTTTAGCAGAACTCTACCTATCTATCGGTGGAACTGCTTCTGCCGCCGCATGCATCTCGGAAGCTGCCACAATATTCCCCCTCTCCCATCAAGTCATGTACATGGTAATATTCACAAATATATGTGAAAAGTATATGTTATTAAATTATTATTTAAATTTAGCGAGGTATGGTGCATTGCCAGAAAGGGGAATGGAACGAAGCAAGACAATGTTTTCAGAATGCGATTGCAATAAATCCATCACACGTGGACAGTTTGGTTCAATTAGGTAAATTTATCCATTTCATTAATACCAACAATGACTGTCATTTTTTTTTATTAAATCGTAGGCTTATGCCATCATCATCTCGGTTCGCAACGACTTGCTGAGAAAATCCTCCGTGATGCTGCCAAAGTGGAACCAAACAATCATTTGACCTGGTACAACTTGGGATTGGTCTTGGAAAGTCTTGGAGAATTTGAAACAGCCAGCGATTGCATGGCGACCGCTCTAAATGTGGAACTCACCTCACCTGTACTACCGTTCACTTCGATTGCATACATTTTTGAATAAAATAACTTCAATATATTTAACAATGTCAATATAATCTATATATATATATATTTTTTGAAAAACTTATTCAATATTTGATAATAATTTATTGGGATCTTTGTAATATGTGTTACTTCAAGGCAATATTATCTTGAGTATAAGCTTTATACACTACATACTATTGAAAATTTACGACAATTTATTAAAGAAAACGTATCAAAATTAGTGTAGATATGTATTTAGACAAGTGCTTCATGTATGTTTTAGTTTTCAAGTATTAAAAGTGATCTTTCGACATTTTGTAGACAAAATGTAAGTCAATCAAATTGGTTGTGTATTTTATTTGTAAGTATTATTTTGCTAATTTGATTTGGGTTTGTTTAATTGTTTTTGTCATTGGGTTTTTGCTGTTGTATGTTGTCTTCCCTCCGAAAAATATATTTATGTATTTTAAATGCAATCATTTAGAGCTCACAATATGACCATTGTTAGAAATACATCTGTTGGGAAAAAACACACTTCTATAAATATAAAATACTACAGTCAAAAATATATTAAATAAGTCTTGTTAATAAATAATATTGTGTATAGGTGAATAATGTATACTTCTTAAAATGTGTAACTTTAGCAAGTATTTAAAAATGTGTATTTATTGTAATTAACTTCCATCTTTGTGATAACATTTCAACTTAAGTTTGTTAAATGTTTCATTTGCATATTGCTTATGTTCACATGTTCAAATAATATCAGCGAATTAGTAATATCACTGTACATTCCAACTATCTATATATCTTAATTTATTTTATTTTAAATCACTAGCCTTTTTTTTTTTAAAATACAATAGAATCAAGTCTGAGAACACAAGATATTGTATGTTAAATGTTCCACTTACTATGTTACATTCTCTGTGTATGTTATCTATTCAAATTGGAATTATATTTAAATATTGTTACCGAATGTGTGTTTTTATTACAGGAAGTTAAATAATATTAGGTTTATCATCAAAAAATCAAAAGACCTGGTAAACTCATAATATTTAATGTTTTTAATTTCATACATAAAATAAAATGGTCATTAATTATTTCATACTGGTATTTGAACAATCTCGAAGTGAACTATTGAGTTTTATTTTAATCTAAATAACTATTATCTAAAAATGGTGTTTGAAACGATTGTCGATTATTTCTTATTTCTTACAACAATATGGTTTCTCTCAACAACTTCCTTTAAATGGTTTAATCCTTTAAATGGTTTTTTGCACTTAAAATTAAATGCAAATTCAACGTCCTTTGATTTATTTGTTTGTTATGTTAGTTTTCTTATTTAATTCATGGTAAAATTAAGACACACTTAACACAAATATAATAAAAATATATTATATTCTTCGAGGTTGGTCTTTCACATGAAATACCCTTTATTTTACAGTGGCGTAGGTCAAAAAATAGACTAGCCTTGTTTAACATTGCTCTGTATCACGAAATGTGGCGCCGATATTCATCAGATAAGAGTTAGATTTTTTCACATTCATATTCATGGGGAAAAAAGAAATACGATACAATTTCCTGGCTTCCTTTCCGTTTGAATTTTGTGTCAGGCAGAGATGGAACTCTTTTTATATTAACTAGCATTGAACCTTCCCAATAATAATTCTAGATCCATCCCCTTATTCTTCTTATTACGAGGCAACTTAGTGTTAAATAAATTAATACAATTACTCATATGTGCTTTAGAATCGTATTTTTTGAATGTATTTATTTATATACGATCTGGGGGGGTTTTTTCAGAAGGTAGTCACAATTTTTTGTTTTTTATACACAACAACGTGTTAATTGTCTGTCGGTGATCTTAACTATTACTAGTTACACAGGTCACCGACTTATTAATCAGTATTTACCTTACCATACAGGAAATCAGAGTAATCCTGGCTCAAGACGATCGATTGGGATTTTATTATTATTATTCTAGATCTCCCAATCGTAATAACCGATAATTTTTTTACTCATTTGAACCCATGACCACAGTATTTGTGGCCACACGCCATATCCTCTGAGCTATGTTTTTTATGAAATACATTTTAAATTAATACTAAGAGTACATAATATTGATAATCAAGAGCAATAAAAAAATTAAATAACACATTTGAGTTGTCTTTAAGACATTGGCCATTTTTCTTCCCTTGGGTATGTATGAAATAAATATGTTTAAATAGGTGACCCAAAATAATTTACTAACTTGCTTTCAGAGATTCCATAGTAATATTATAATTTTCCTCTTGCCTTTGGAATGGATCAACATTTCTCCTGAAAATAAGGTATTCATGAAGGCTGGAATATTATTGAAAGTTCTGTGTGTCAAATTGTGGCAGCGTTAGTGTCTAAATATTTAGCATTGTTTTCCCTCAAAGGCATACAATTCAAAGCCAAAAATTACTGAACAAACCTTTGAATGTGAGCACAATATTTTTTATATACATAACGGACAAAAATTAGTGCGGAATATCAAGGTTCTGCTGTACTTTTTATGTGAAGAAAGGCGAATGTATATATTTTTTTCTATTATGCCACTTTACGCAAGTCTCATAATAGTTCATTATTATGAATCGTGTAAGCCAATATTTCTTGTTTACCACCAGTGTTTATATTGTCTGGCGTGAAATTCATCGCCTCGATAAGAAAAATTATGATCGTATATTTTTATTACACACGTTTTCCCAATTTCCACCTTAATACTTGGCGGTGTGTGAAATTTCAAATATCAGCTCTGTCGTAAAGCAAGTCACTTAATTTGATGGGAAATTGAAGAAGTAATATTCTTATATTTTATTAATTTTTCCCGAACAACTTGAGGCCTCTTAAGTGAATAATGGCAGCGGTTATCAAATAAATTTCATATTTGACCTGTTTTTTTTGGTATACTAATAAAAGGAGTGGAAATGAAAAAACCTTATGAATATAAATTATTCCCAACCCCAACAGATGATGACTTTTGTATTGAAATATTTTTAGACTCAATGCTGTCTTTATTCAATATTAAAGTTACCTTATCATATTTGAAATCAGTGAGAATATTTAAAGGACGAAAATACTAAAAAATACCCCGATTATTACAGAGTTTGAATTCACTCAAAACAACTTCCATTAATATTTCGGATAGATGAAAAATGACAGCGGCTTATTATATTAACGAAAATTAATAGAGTTATTAAGAATCATGGGTATCAAACTATGAAAAAAATTATTATTCATTTATTCTAATTTAAAACAATTTACATGACAAATTTTAGGCCCCTTTCTCTAAATCCTTATTCTCTTTTATCCTTTAAGATAATTATTCATTTTTAACAACTCTGTGAAGAAGTCCTTTAAAATCTTAAATATTTCTTATGTCGATTTAATTCTTATTTTACTAATACGGTTAAAACCTAAAATAATTATAACATTACACCGTATATATTCGATTATTTGAATTGCCTATTATAATAAAATAATATAATGTTTTTAAGAAATATCTCAAAAAAACATACATTACCATAAAATATTCTCACTGATTGATATGACATTTTTTTCATATTGAAGACACGAGTGGAAGAATGTTTTGTATTACAAAATTCATGTTTTGAATAATTGAGGGTTGAAGTTTTTTAATTTATATATTTTCTAGCACACCCCAGTATAATAGTCAACAAATAAAATACACATTATGTAGTGAAGTTTTGACCCCACTATGTGATAAATAAACCACTGATAATGTTTTCAGAACACCACCCCAAGCGTATAATATAATATTCCGTTTCCTACACTGTTTGGTTTTGTACTATTGAACTTGATTTACTGTTAATGAAGGTAGATTATTAATTGAATAATTAATAGGCAAGTATGTGTGGTAAAAGATACCGTATAATGTAAAGGAAGTTAGAAGTTACGTGTTGAAGCCGCGCTGCGTGTGCTACATAATACAAATTAAATCCCTTAATAACCAACGACGCATTGCGGTCATTTCATCAAATACACACATTGTGTACCTAATATTTAAAAAAAACGATGAGTTATTAACACTAAAATGTATCTACTAATTTTATAATAAGACTACTATGACATTATTACAAGTTTTCACATAATATCTTTATAAATAACCCTCTGAAATAGACACAACTTGGGTTGTAATTAGTTAAGATCATTAAGAGTACAACTGCATATTTATCGATTATTTTTTTATTAATATACTTTTAATTATTAAGCTCTAATGCTTATTTAAGGGTTAGTTTTTTGATAAAGTAGGAATGTATTTATTTGGTAATTTTTTTGATTGAAATCACCAAGGATTGATTGAAGTGTCAGTCTCTTATTTATTATACGCAGAATTTCCACCAAAATAAGGCTCTAAAACGGTTTAACAAAAACAGCATTTATAATTTTTCAACAACTTTTAACAATTACCATCTTCATTAATCAAATCGTAATGTTGTATATTCAGTTAAAAATGGATATATTTAACTTTTTCTTTATATATTTTTTTAGCGTTCATTATTAATATTAAATTGATTAATTAATTTCACATCATTTGTCATTTTGAAAATTTTGTACATTTTTTTCGTGAAGAAAATTTTATAACAAAATTATAAATTTAGTCGGGATTTTAATAAAACTGTGAAAAAATAAGGGGCATTAGTGTAAATCTTCAAAGATCTATACAGATTATGATTATTATTGAAAAAATGCGTAATAATAATACAAAAATATTCTTACACATCGCCAGTGTGTCCATTTTCTGAATTTTACAGGAAAGATAAAAAGTGATTCAAGCTGAAAGACGCATACTTAAAAATTATTGGTGTTAAAAAGATGTTTCAAGAATTTAACCAATTTTTTCTAAACTTATATTACCAAAATTTCCAGTAGATGGAAATAAATTTGAAATATCAAATATTAGTTAAACAGTGTGTAAAGAAAGATGACGCAATATAAATTACTAATCTATAGAGATGTTAAGCAGTCTTCTGGTTTAATTTGCACAAGAATAAATAATTTTACATTAATTATAATTTAAGAAAAAACTAGAAGTGTATAAGTGATTTTTCCATATTTCCATTTTACAAACAAAACCTCACCTAATCTCGCTATAAAGCAATGGATTCTTAGGCGTGCGTCGCCGTAAACGTACACCCTAAAGACGGTAATAGGGTTGCTTTGCTGTACTTTTGATCGGTTTTTTATTAGTTAATGCCTCGTCTGAGCCTCGGGCGAGGCATTAACTAACAAGAAACATATCATAATTGTAGCTAAGTAAATCTGCTATCGTATTTACGGTGACGTATGCCTGGGAATCCATTGCTTAAGACTACAGTCAATATTTATATGAACTATTCAGAATGTGTGGAATTCACGAACGGCGATTACAAAATAAGGCATTTTAATGGCATGACGGAATGTATTGATTATATCAAAGGGCATAAATGTGGGTTTGTTTGAACAAAAGAGACTGAGGGGTGGCGGCTATGGGGGCGGCGCGGCGTATCTTGGGGGCGGCGGTGGTGGCTTATACGTCGCGACACTCACTGGGATCACTGACCTATTTTTTACAACGCTCGATAAATCCACCCCACCCACTTTATTTGAAAATAATAAAATATAATTATCTGTCCTGAAATTCACAAGATGTAATTTAAATAAATTGCAAATAGGAGTAAATGGTCAAGGCAACAAGTTAACGATAGGTAAACTTTAGTAGCGTGAATTTAAGGACAGCCTTAAGATACAATTTTTATTCTTGTTGGATATTTTCCTTCTTCACATTTAATAAGAATGTTATCCGTAGTTATAAATTCTTGATATAAATATACTTTAGTTAGTGTTTGACCTAGTTGGTTGAACATTGGTTAAAATAACAATAAAAATAACACGATGCAAAAGATTTTACAAGACTTATTAATTTTTACGATTTGTCTTTTATTTATTATTACAAAAAATAAATTGTATTTGATTTGTTCACTGCATAGAAGCGCGACCAAAATTTATTTTTAATCAAATAATCACATTTATTAAAATAGTATTTATAATTTTTGGAGCAATTAATTGTTTGATGATTGTTATATTTGTTGAATGTATCTGACTACATTGTTCATATATTAAATAAGCAATTAACAAACAAATCTTGCTCTGAATATATTTAAAAAAAGGCGTCCACTGGTTACAAATTATGTACGGAGCAATTCTGTATTTAAATAATTTCCCATACCTATGTATATTATTTTAAAACCACTATATTTTTACGCGAAAATTGTGATTATTTATACTATTATTTGGATACTTTTTAATCCTTTTTTTTAAGAATTTACTTCTTCCTTCACAATAATATGATATCTGCAATTAATTAGTAGGAAATAGACTTAAATTACTCCAAATTCCAATATAATGTTATGCAATTTAGAATATTTATATTAAATTGAAAATATCTACAAAATCAGAAACTTCTTGTTAATTATATAAATATACAATATATCTAAACTTAGCTCTAAATATATATTATTGTGAATATTAATAATAAGTAATAACAGTATTCAGATTGTTAATTCGGAATTAGAGTAAACCTTATTGAAGGAGGTTGATAATATTTTTTCCTAAGCATATTTATTATTTATTTATATATACATATTATTAATATATCATACTGCAGTACCACTAGAGCATTAAGGGGGATCCCAAGTTGCATTGATGATAATGCAGCACTTCGGTTGAAGATGAAAAAAGAAAAGAATAGCAATATGAGTATTAACAAATAAGAAAAATAAAAAATATGGAAAGATAAAAGGATATTAATTTAATTTAAATAGAAACATGTGTATTATAAAATTGAGACTATAGGTATTTAAATAATTCCAGGACTACGGTATTTTTTAAATAAGTATTTTAAGCTTGCAAAACAATTTAATAATTACAAAAAGTTGATACTTTTTAACCCCTTTGTGTTATTTTATAATAGTGCTGCATCTTTGCCCTGTGGAATATCATCAATATGGATAGATTTAACCAAACTATGAATACAATACACAAAAATAACCCTACATTGTGACTGAATCGAATGATTTAAAAGTGTTATAAATAAGTTGTGGCGTGTTTTGATGTGAAATGTATGAAAGGCACTCAGCACTTCCATTACGGCGCCATTTCTTTTTGTCTGTGAAACTCGCAACCGGTTATTTGTAATGCGGATAGAGGAAAGGACAAATAAAACATTATTATCATATACAGTACACGAGCTGGGGTTTCTATTTCAGCACTAACCTGAAATAATATCCTGTATTAAGGGAAATGCTATCTAAAGTTCACCCCAACCTTATCAACTCAATTAGAATAGACGTCCGCCAAAATTATAGCTTCGCTGAAATTTTATCTCGATTCTCGTATTACCAAATAACTGCTATTAATCATCAAATTGTGTTACTTCAGACTGTAAATAAATTTTAATATTACAATTGGATTGTTAATTGAGTGTCATATTGTGCTCGCGTATTTTATGCACGATCCTCTCCAGACATTTTTATAGCGTTGAAAATGATTATTATTTTATTGTTGGCACTTTTGTCAGACTAATATACATATATTGTAGTTGTTCTCGCCTCGTTGAATTGGATTTGTTCTTTATTAAATTCCAGCAGAGTCTTCAGACGTCACGCCTGCCAAACACAATAAAGATATTTAATATTTTTTTCATCAAAATATGTTAGAAGCCAATTTATTATGTTTTATTGTTATTAAATAAAATTTTATCGGGTTAATTATTTCAAGATCCTATTAAATCAAGAGACTTTTTTAATATTCAAAACCAATATATATGTATTTGAACATGCCAAATTAAATCTTTATAAAACTAACTTGAAAGCTCTGTAAAAATACATTGGGAAGACGACGCCGAAGAAACTTCTCCAAAATCAAATTAATTGCTTGAGACGGAGAAAATACTTAAATAAGTTCTCCCAGTTTCGTATAGATATTTTTTTAATATAAAAGAATTGTAACGTATAAGGGAAAAAATCTCAATCTATTTGTTGCTCCTTGTCTTTGTAAATAAAATATTAAACTTTAGATATGCTCACAACATATCGCAAACGGCTCTGATTGATAATTTCGTAACAAAGTATGATATTCAGGGTGGACTTGTACTGATAAAATTTTAGGGGTATCGTAAAAATATCTAAAAATATAACTTTATCATTAACTAAAAAATAATAATTTGTTATTTAATCTAATTTCAGCTGTTTCTGTAAAGTACACAGTAGTGCCTTCGCAAGTGTATGTTTTCGCATGTGTCTGTTAAGTACTTCAGGTATTAAGCAATAAGATTTTTTTATTAATAATATTTAATATTTGTTCCACTTATTCT
>JAGTTH010005680.1:0-17424 GCA_022606485.1 Agraylea sexmaculata | reverse complement strand
GAATAACGAAAGAAGAAAAGTTGTGGTTCATTGCTTAACTAGGGTAATGAATTTGAAATGAAAATAAAGGAATTATAATTCTTCAGTTGTGATGAATCCAATTTCTTGATATAGATATAACTTATGTTAAAATTAATTAAGATCATCTAAGAATGTTTTATTTATGTATTAAATCATCATTAATCTACTTATAATATATATATTTTTGTGCATGAGAAACATTATCCATTTGCATAAAAAAAAACTACAAATTAAACAAAACAAAGTTACTGAATGTAAAACTATTCGGCGCAGGAAGTATATTAATTATCAGTAATAAATAAAACTTTGATGATTCTCAAATTTAAATTATTGATACATTTATGAACAACAAAATCAAAAACTAAATAATAAATAATGATGAATAGTCCCTGGATATGGAATATGCACACATTCAAAATTTAAATAAAAATAATTGAATTGTTTATGAAGTTAGTTGATCATTAAATTTATAATTATAATAAAAATCATTGAATTTAACAGGCTATAGAAATTGGGAGTTGTGTAATATGGATTAACATTATATATAATTATAATTTTTTGATGATTTATTTTGTAACCTGAAAGAAAAATTTCTTAAATACACACATACTTTTAACAAAAATAATAATATTTCGTATAAAAATATAAGTGTATTAAAAAGATATTTAAAAGTATTTTTACACCAATTTTATATTTTTTTAATTAATGGTATATAAAAACTAAATATACAAGCACAATGCATAAGGGAAACGTGTTAAAGGAACGGAAGCTCCACACCTCAAGTAATCGTTTAAAAAATTCAACACTAAGTAAACTGGCCATTAATATTATGATTAACTACCAGAAATGTAATAAAATAATATAATTAAAACTCTGCACAATTGTGACTGTTGCTCCTATATCAATGTTAATTAAAATAAAACAGTTTTTAACGTAGAGTTTTGTCTTTTTGACAGGATATTCGTGAAAAAAATCACACCACTTCCTTTCAAAGCCGTTTCCGCCCGTTGATTTCAAAACTTTGTCTGTATAAACCATTAATATACTATATTTAGACTTATAACCACAAATGAAATTAAAAAAAAATAGCCACAATGTATGTAGATTATAGAAAACTAAACTATAGTGTAGTCCTTTGTTGTCGACTTTACTGCGTCACAATATTTAATTCCAATGAGTGTAAAATTAAAATGCCGAACCATTGTGATTTTGTGCTAGCGCTTTAAGTTGGGGTTAATCTGGCACTTGTTATGGGGGTAAATTATGACAAAAAGGGGAGTAAGTGAGTCTTTTGTTGGAATATCCCAGTTGGTTTTGCAAGAAAAGGAAAGCACCTGAGCACCTGAGAACCTCGCAAAAGAAAAATATACCACCGTGTAATTCAGTTTGTCTGTGAAATTTATTGTAGATTCTAACAACAACATTTGGATAGAAGTTTTAAAAAAAGCTCTCAAACAACGATACCAACTGTCAAGGGGCAAGAATTATAATATGATCCGTTAATAGGTTTAAATATTATTCTCCACCTTCATGCAAAGAAGAATGCGAAATATATGGTTTTATATACGACCTCATTTGAAATAAAATGAAGAGAGTCATGCATTCATTATGAAGAAACTACAAATCGCAATATTAAAATTTCCTCTTTATTTTTTATCTATTAGGTTACAGAGTCAAACATTGTGATTATGGTGGGGAAAAACTCAAAATATGTAAATATTATTAATAAAATTGAGGCCTTCTCCAATTTCCTGGCTTGTAGGGTGAATACTGAGTTGTGTATAAAGTGTAAATATTATATCAATTAAACAAATTTATGAGGAATAAGATAGATAAATCAATTTTAAGAAGCAAATCTATTCAATATAATAAAGACAATTTATTAATTTATAATAAATGTGAGAAATACTCTTTAAATTAAGATGCCGATATTCAGAATTCGATGTATGTGTATTTTTAAATGCCGCAACAGATCGGGCCAACCCTGAAAGGTCTACTATTTGAAAGCTGTAATGGTATTAAAATGTTTATTAATTTTATTTAAATGGGTTAAATGGTAATAGGTGAATAAATTTTTGGTATTATGGTCAGCGAATAAGGTGCCTGGCAAAAATATTACGGTCATGGGTTCAAATCCCATTCAAGTATAAAAATTTGATCTATTATTACGACTGGGAAGATCCGGAATAATATTAATAAAATCTCGATCGATTTTTTTGATCTAAGATTTCCTTGATTGTAAGGTAAATACTGAGAGTATTCTAAAAGCCTTTCGGGTGGCATATATAAAAAATTATAATTATATTCTTCTTTAACCACATCACAATGAATTATCATTACCGATTGTCCCCCTTTTTAGTAAAGTTCAAAGCAAAAGGATTTACCATGGACGATGATAATTATAATGTTTTTGACAATAGGACTCAATTCTTTCTTTGCGCATAATGAAGCCTTTGAGCTTTCTAAAGAAAGTCAACTGAACATTAAATCGACTTCAGACATTTTCTTACATGCATCGCCGCACAAAGGGACCAAATAATTTTAATCTAAAAAATATTATACATTTAGAATTATTATTTTTAAGATTTGTTAGTAATAGTCCTCATAGGGAAGTGCTTAGCCGGTTTATACAAGCAACGTCATTGGCAAGGGTCTTCTTAATATCTAATAACATAAGAAGCTTATAACGAAGCCTGCTCTTCTTCTCTTCAAGCTTAAATTTAGAGTGGAAAAGAAGCACAACAAGAATAATAATATATTTTCAGGAGATTCTCGTTTAACGGTGTTGTTTCAGATCGTAAAGTACTTGTTTATTTCGATGTTAATACTCCAGTTTCATACCAACATGATATTGGCCATTTACACTCACATTTTATTACATCTTAACTATAAATTTTATGCAATGCATTTCCTTTATGTCCACTTTGATTGCTCAATCAAGAAAAACAATAAAAATCTTTTATACACTAATTTAGTCTATCAAATGAAACAATGCAATGCAGAAATAATACATTAAATTTTCATAAAGGTGAAATCAAACAAACAATTCATCAATGAGCATGACAAAAAATAATCAAATATTTTTTATAAACATATATACTTTTGTAAAGGCCAAATTTTATAAAAAAACAAAAAAATGGAGGTTTTTGATATTCGATAAAAAATATTTATTTATAGACTCCCCGAGAAGATATTTGGTTTTAAATTGACACAAAGTGTTAATTAATTAGTTTTTCAGTGATCTTACCTATTATAAGTTACATATGTCTCTGCCAGACCTATTATCGCCTCGGTATTTACCATTCAATACAGGAAATTAGAGTAAACCTTGATGTAGAAGATCGATCGGGATTTCATTTTATTTTTTAAATCATTTTTTTAGTTGAACGGGATTTAACTCCATGTATTTGTGGACTAACCATGTTATATATATAGTAACGCATTCCTTAATATATTTTATTTTATATAAAACTGGCAACGGGTGGAAATAAATGAAACTCTTGTGCGAACGCAATTTGCCGGCAAACTATTTAATATTTCCACTCGTTGACAGTTCGCCGCGGACGGATTTCGCATTTAGTTTCGACGCCAACCAGGTACACATAAAATTATTTTTCTATCGATCGTAAAAGTAAATATTGCATTCAAGCAATGACAATTTTTACACCACAGACCACAGCATTTGCATAAACTTCATATATTTTATTAAAGTTTTTTTTAAGTTTAGCTTTTATAAAGGAAACTTGAGGCGTGTTTTCCGCCACATATATTTTCAACACTCTTCACGTTTTCCATAAGAGGCCTTTCTTTCTTTTTAACCCTCAAATAATTGCTTCCCCTGGCGACACTTTTTTCCACAAAACACTCTCACTCTTGTATTTTAGCGAAAATTTACATGGGGTCGAATTAAGAATACAACAGAGTTCCGTTAACGAAAAGAGCTGGGATGGAAATTAAAAATTTAATTATTTCTCTAGGCTGCTTTAATTATAAAATCGTTGAATTTAAGTGTCAAAATATGTGTTCTTTGTATGGGGATGGAGTGTGAGGGGGATGTTCACTTAAGGGTGGCCACCATAAGTGCTCGCTGAAACAAATAATTCATGGGACTAACACATTTTTTGGAACACACACACACGTTATATGGTATAAAGTGTAAGACAGGCTTCTACTTTTATTGCACCTGGTCTCTTTTTCAGCACGTGGATTTTTACCAGGACTTTCTGACTGAAACCACCATAAAATAGACACACCTCACACATTATGACAACATCACAATAGTTTTAACACAAAAAATAAATTATATTATTAATTAACATTATATTGATGGTGTAGTACCACAAAAAATATATTTACAAACTGGCAGTTAGCAAGGATTAAAATATATTATTAAATGAAATATATATTTAAAAATATATTATTAAATATTTCAGTGCAAGCCAATGATAACGATTTAGTGATTTTTTTACATAATTTATCAGTAGATAGGGTTCTGATATAAAGAAAACTTGGGTTGCCTTTGGTTACGATCATTAAGAATAAAATTAAATATTTAACCAAAAAATGTACTTTTTGTAGATTTGTCATGCAACAAGTCAAAATCAATTTATTTTTCAATATTTTATAAGGTTAAGTTTACAGAAAACATAATAATATAGTAGTTTTTGAAAAAAAATATATAAATCGATTAGACGAGATTAAATATTATTTTAGTAAAAATGCTAAAAAACAGTGAATTAAAATATGATTGGGTTAGTTTCAATTTGTTTTATAATTATTTGTTATTTTTACTATTGTCGTAATTCATATTTGGGTTTAATTACGTATTATTATTATAATCATGTTTAATTATTTGGCATAATATTTTAGATTATTGATTATTATTAGAATGGTGAGTGATTAATTGATTAATTGTTAATTTATACACCATGTCATCTCGTCTTTTAATTTTTTAAGCTATCATGGATTAATACTTATTTGTTGGGTAATTCATCATAAATATAATGGGTTCTAAAAAAATTAAAGAAAATTTGAATAATGATTTTTTAAAACCTTACCTTATATCTTATATCTTATACCTTATATTCTTGTGATATTGTTGGGTTAAATATAAAATTAAATGTTTATAAATATGAATGAGTGAAACTGTTCATCGAATTCAAACCAAATATTTATTGTTTGTCGATTAAAAAGTTAAAAGATTATAAAAATATTCATATACAGTTTCACTATTTGTCCATTTAACGTAATAATGGTTTAATGTGTATTTTTATCGGGTCATTGTATAGGTAACATTAATTTAACAGGGCTCTTTTATGGAAGTTGATTTATTTTACGCACTACAACATTATATTTGTTTACTCCGCTTTGTGGTCGTTACTTTTATAATGTGAAATAACGTTTAATTAAGTACATTACAAACACACTATGTTTTAACACTGCATTTTTATGGAGTGATAAAATTATATTCATAAAACAATAACCGTATCATTTTTAAATTAAGTTTTTAATAATTTATCATGATAAAGTTTGAATATTAATGTAATACTAAGATCTATTGAGTTTCTAATACATTTAAATTAAATTGTAGGAACTGGATAAACGTATCCTGTATTTAATAAAATCTAAAAAATAATAGAACTATTTATTATAACTAGTTGTTGTGTTAATAATGTAAAGCTCATAGGTAATAATTTAAAAAAAAATTTGGCCGTTTGTTGTTGTCTACCTATGGGATTTTTATTATATTTTCCAGTCATATAATACTAATGAATGTAGGTGTGTAAAGAAATATACAAGTGTCGCAATAGACTGGGCCAAATATGAAAGTGATTTGTTCATATTATTTATTTATTTATAACTTTTTTAGAAGATGTTTCTACATAGGTTTAGACACAACCTTGTGTTAATTAATTTTATTATATTTTTACTATTATAGTTACACAGAAGACAGACAGACTTAATATTCGTCTCAGTATTCACCTCACAATCCAGAAAATCCGAGTAATCCTGTATTGATTGTGATTTTATTAACAATATTTCCGATCTCCAAGCAATAAAATAACTCAAACCTAGTCGTGTAATTGTATTTACTCTTTGTTTCTTTTTTTTGTAGAGCAAATATAAAACTACAAATTTGTTCAAAAAGGTGATAAAAAAATATTGTGTTATAATATCACAGATGACAGATGTTTGCGGTTAGGTTAGGTTAAGTTAGTTAGTTATCTCGAAGCAACTTTTACAGCATTGATTATTATTTAATATTTTGGATAGCTTTATATTAAATCAACAGATATATATTAGTAATAAAATTGATCAAAGTTTACTTAATTGATAATTAAAACAGTATAGTGATGATGATGATGATAGGAGCGATGCGGTGTCTCAAAGGAAAGTGTCTGGTTTTGGTTGTGCGCTGAAGAAAGGAGGGGAAAAGCGCTACGTGCGAAAATTTCATCTTTTATCTTTTCACGAGCCTCTCACTTCATGATCCTTCCATGGAAAAACTCAAAAAACATGACTCGGCAACCACACTTTTTGTGTGAGCACATTTACCAACCTTTCACCATCTCAAATTACTCAGGGGGACACTTTTATTCACTGCCTTAATTGATGCAGAAACACCTCTCCCTCTCTGCACTTCTTGATCAAAACCTTGTTTACGACTAACTTCTTTACAATATACATTCATAAGAATCCTAAGTCTTTTACATTCAAAAACATTATATTTATTTATATCCAGTCTTCCTAAGGTAGTTAGGAGTTTAGGTATTAATAACTGGAGGAGCGTGGCCTCCAATAGAAATAAGTGGAAGATGCTGGTGCGGGAAGCCTTGGTTCATCACTCAACTGGAGTGCTTATGATGATGATGATGATGATATCCAGTCTTCCATAAATAAATATGCAGTTGTACTCTTAATAATCTTTACTGATTGTAAACCAGAGTGCACTTAAACTGAGAATATTTTAGAGGGTGGTAGAGTATCGAAAAATAAGTGAAAAAATATTTTTTAATATTAATATATAATAATAGTAATTTTTTTGGAATCGAGTTTGAACCACCATATTTGCATCAGATGTTTCTGTGAAGTACTCAAGTAAACTCTCAAGAAGAACTCAGTAGTGACTGTTGCGTGTGTATTGTGTCTGTTTAATACTAGAAAAATTTATCAATTATTTTTAATTAATAATATAATATATTTTTACGATATCCTACCACCTCTTAATATGTTATCAAGTCCACCTAGTTTACAATAAGTAAATATTAGTAAGAGTACAACTGCATATTTGTTTATGGAAGACTCGCTATATAAGTTCAAATCCACCCAGTCATATCAGAAGCTTATTTATAAAAATATATGAAAGCTCACAATAATGTCTATTTTATGTGACCTCTTTATATACATTACAAAAAAAGTTGAGATTTCTTAAAATGTTGTTTCTTTTCGATTATACATTGCAATAAAGTCTGTCTGTAAACTGTTAATTTGTAGATGCGTTTTTGAGTGACTAATCAACTGAATGAAATACTCAATCAAGATTATCTCAGAATAAAAGATGAGTGATTCATGAAGTAAATAAAAAATGGTTTAAATAGGTTAAAAAATACATATTATCATGACAGTGGCAAGGAAAGAACCAAGATCACCTATTAGACAAAAATGTTAAAACAATGATTTTGTTATTTCTTAGTCATCATCATTTCAATTAGTCATTGATGAAAAATTGTGTTGTTTAAAGTTTTTTGTTAAGTATACAGTAGAAAAAAATATTTTAACGGTGTAAGTGTAATAATATTAAAGTAATCGTGAACTTATTCAAATTATCCATAGATTTAAAAAAATGCTTTTCATTTTACATTTCCTAATATTTGCTAATCTTAACCTTATACTGTATATAAAAGTTTTAGATTTTTTTAAATCCAAATTAGTTCTTTCGTGAATTTTAAAGCATATACTCTTACAATCACCCCAGTTTTATATCCTTTTTTAATTTAGGGATTGGCTGTGTTTATCGCTTAGTGTAATTGGTTTCGCAGGCAATTCATACTGTGACAAGTCTCCGATTAACTAGTAATGTAATAGTAAAAAAAAATAATGATGTAACCAATATTTGAAGCATTTCTCAATTTTTTGCTTTGTAAAAAATTGCTCAATTGTACTGAGACATACTTTTGGAATAAATTATAAGTTGGTCGAAGAGGTGCAATGCGTATAAGCAAAGAGTATAGAATGTTGTGGCACTCTGTGTGTGTCTTAAGGGAGAAGAACTTTGCTAATATTGTACAAAGTAAAGTATGGCACCCCTGAGATGTGAAAATAACCTCTACATTTTATGTCATACATGCCTTAATGTCTTCAAAATGTCAACAAAATTATTATACAAAAGATGCCCGACTTTTGGCCACAACACTAACTATCATCGGGGAATTATTATGTGACACGAATAATAAGTTATAGCCTCACGTAGATGCGTTTTGAAAAGGACTCTTAAACTCTTTATAAGTTCTGGTAAGTAATTTAGACTCTTTTGAGAGACGTGATGAGGCAAGACGTGGTGGTTTTTGATGCTGCAGGCAATTAAATTAATGATTAAAAGTCTTCAACCATAAATTGAGTTACTTATTCCAGTTAGAACGTGCAAATGGAACCACTTTGCTACTTTCACATTTACTCTTCCTTTTTATGCTATTTTATTTAGAAATTATAATAAATCTGTACGTCCACAATAAGATATTATGGTTTAATCAGTTGTATTTTATTGATAATATAAGTTATATTGTGTGGAAAAACCATCATGCCTTTAGGAACATTTTGTAAATTATTTAAATATGATGAATATGATATGAGTATTTTTTATTAAAACAAGTCTTCGGTCTTTTAATTAATTAGAGACTGAATAGCGCCAACAATTTTTAAGATTTATATAAAAAATAAAATTATGAATACAAATAAGAGTATTTATAAGTAAGTATTTAACAAAATATACACGTGACATTCACTACTAAGTACTTCACAGAAAAAAGCTGATTCAAAAATGGTGGCCTGATCTTAATTCCAAAAGCACTATTAAAATTTTTAATTATCTTTTAATTTTTAATTAATAATAAAACATATTTTTTTACAACTCCCTAAAATATTCTCAGTTGATTAAAGTTCACCGTTTATACACACAAATAATACCTATAATTTAAATTCACTATTTTAATTGATTTGTTTAAATATATTTGTAGATTTAATGAAAAAGCAGTATGATTACCCGAAAAATACGAAATATTCAGACCATCCCAACATAAATATAAATTATATATCCATTACCCTGCAACTGTTAATGTCATGATTTAATGGTATTTTGGCGGTAAACGATAACGTATTGTGGAAGACCATTTTAAAATTAAATTGAATAAAGAGCTGTTACAAATTAATTTTATTAAAATATCTTCACAACATTAAGAAAGGAACTTGATCCGAACACGGATTACTAGAAGCGTATTAAGTTTCATCTGAATTCTCAAATATTGTTTAGTCTAATGTGGTAGTTAGTGTTATATAATGTTTCTGAGGAATACATCTGTGATTGAATTGAGGTTTAGCAATACTAAAGATAGTTCTGGTTTGAGAATGTTTGGAATGCAGTAGCGGATATTCAAGATCAGCGATGCGATATTTTGCGGTGAATAGTTAGACACAATAATATAAGAGACTGTCGAGTCTTGTTACTAACAATACAAGTATGTATTATTTTTGTTCAGTATGCAAAGTGTCACTGCAAATCAAGTCAAAAGACAGCACAAAGTGTTATTTAGGATCGTTTGTCACATTGTACATAGTATGGGTTAGGGGTGGTTCAGTGCAGGAAGGGTGATACTTGGTCAGTTGATCCTGACCAAGTGATGGATGTAAAATTCAAGGGGGTGTGGGTGCACATATCATGAGATATCCTCTCTATACATGTATTATTAGACCTTATTCAGTATCGAATATCTCGTTCTGTGAATATTTTATAAAAAAAAATGATTTAAACAACAATACCTATTTCAGAATAATATCTACATATATCTTGATAAAACTTTTGAGAGTTATTTTTATATACGTGTTGGTATAAAACTTCATTACATATAACATCTTTTAACACACGTTAAGTTAAATTGTCAGTTTTACCCGATCAATTAAATTCACTATGTATGGCCATTAAAAATCAACTGTGTTTGGGTCTTTAGGATAAAAAAACAACTATCTAAAAATTGACAGTTTATTAGGAGAGAAGAAAATAAATAAATATACATATATATGTATATATAAATATTATACATTCACTTATTTTTATCCTTAGCACCCTCTAAATTATTCTCAGTTATTTTAAATACATCCTGTAACCCTGTAAGTCAAATAAATAAATATCTACTAAAAATAAATCGATGGATGAATAACCCTAAAATGTATCTACAAATTGACAGTTGGAAATGAGACTTTATTGAAATTCTACAGCACTGCTTGATTATTTATTGTATTAGAATTTTTTGATATTAATAGAACGATCTTATTATACCAAATTTTTAATGTGAACTTAATTTTAATGTACACATTCGTTATTAATATAATTGACTTGGTTTAGTAATTACAATAATATAATCAATTTTAATTAATTGACGTCATTGTGACATAACTTTGAAACAAATTTCAGCTGAAAGATAGTTATAATTATAGTAACAGGATGCGTGGCGTGACTTGCAGTTGCATAATGGAAACTCTATTATGAAGTTTCCAAAGATACAATTAATTTAATACATCACAATATCGTATAGTGAAATTCCGTAAATAGAATACTCGCCTTGTTTGACGTGCAGTCGAGACATTGACATTAGTCTTCTATTTCCTTGGTTTACAATATAACGGATAGTATATTTAGTTATATTATCGTCGAGGTGATATGTTTTCTTATCGTGCAAGGAATGATTTATTATGAAAAAGCATTGTATATAGTTTTCAATATGAGAGTGGTCAGGCAGTTTGTAGGAAGCATGAGACTAGTGAGTAATTGACATGTAGCTAAATTAATGACATCATGGGGAGCTTCCAATACTAGCGATACATCTTTATATCTACATATAACTAACAAAGGGTACTCTCATATAACGACAAAGCCTTTATTTATTCTACCGTCAAACGTTTTTGATCAAATCAATGCTGTGATTCAATTTTAAGCCGTATATGTAAGGTGTGTCTTAAGATAATCAAATTATTTCAGTATAATATTCAATATAATAAAATACTTCTAAAAGTGTGCTTCACATGTGTGTAGAGCTTGTGTCAGTTACAAGCACGTGCTTTGATAGAACGCAAAAGCTTCTTATTGGTCGATATTGAGAAATCCTTAAATTTCATCATCGATCAGCTACCTAAACATTTTTTCCCCATTATATTCACATTATTCCCCATCCGATTCCATTCCCTTTGGAATATATTTCAACTACTTAAGAACGAATATGTGCACAAGGTTGATGTCTTTTCCGCAAATTCTGCCACCTACAGGGTTTGTGTAGCAATGAGCTTATATGGAATCATATAAATGATCTATGATATCTCCTACACTTTAGTAGATAATTACTTTCTTCTCCTTTTCTTTAAATTATGTGATTCCACCAAGAAGACAACCCTATAAACACTTTATTTTATTTCTGTTTTTTTATATATTTATATAATAATATTATACCTTACTTTTCTTACTACCAGAATATTTTTATTCAATGCGGTTTTTTAAACTTTGTCTAGTCTGTAAAAAAAATCTCACGAGCGTTTATATTTATTAATCGATAATTAAATTTGTTACAAAAAAAAGTTTCACTCAGTTTCGTCACTATTTCTGCTCGTTGTGGTGTATATTTATCAATTATAGAATTGGAGCGTATTATGCGATTGGTTGGGGCAAAAAAATCTAAGCGTCACATAACCAAGATGGGGCGCAATCAAAATGTTAACTGCCCCATCCATATTTCAAACATTTCTTTGTTTTAATAAGATCTCAAGTACGCTATATTTTTTACTAATTATAGATCTTTTTTATGTCCCAATTATGCTTTTGTAAATTTTAAATAATTTATTTATAGTATATAAAATACTGGTGATAAATGACAACGCAACACTATCACAAAAAAATAAAAATGTCCTAAATTTTTACATCAACACATCTTACTTTCAAACTGTTTGAGCCATGGGCCACGGAAATGTTTACAGCAATATCCGCATCTTTCGCATCGCATTTATTAATAATATACATTAAACGCTTGATTGGGTGAAACTAAATTTTAGTTGAGCGATTTATTTTATCGTATAAGAATATAGATTTAGATCGTATATTAGAAATGTGAATATTTAGTTATATTTATATGATTTATAAATGGATTAGTCAGAAAGTTAGTCATTTTAGTGTCTAGAATGGGAATGTTTAGAATTCCTGCCAATACTCAAAATAACAAATGGTACAACTTATGTTTGCTTGAATAATGGACAGCTTGATCGAATATAATTAATCCAGGAATAAAATTCAACAACACGATTTGATGGGGATAATTGCTATTGCATATTTGGGGTCAGTAAAATATAATTGCACAGTGATATTGTTTGTAAATCCATTTTGCAGTAGTTGTCCGACCACATGATCTAATGGACTAATTTCAAATGCAAACTGCCGCATTGATAAATTGTATAATACCATATTCGACATTATTTTGACCAAACCATCTAATTATCCTTCAATATTCCAATCATAACACCTGTGTATTGTTCCCATCATTAATAACCAATATGAAAAATGCACCCCACATGTCATGTAATACTCGTCCACAAGCATTATTCAATGAATTAATAAAATCGTTCCTCGTAGGGGGCAATTTGAATATTATTTGATATTTTTCACAATTACACTTCACTTTGAGAAGGAATAAATTTGAAGTGGTGGAACTTTTTAATATTAAAAGTGTTGTTTAAAATGGTGATGCGTTATTCATACAAAAGTTTGGACGTCAGCGTTTACATTGTGGAAAGTTTACTCACAGTAAGTGCACTTTGTAATATTTTTCTTTTAATATCATAATAAATAAAATTATATTTAACGATTTCAAAAAATATAAAATTTAGTTAAATGTAAATAAATAAAGATTATTATGGTTATTTCTATTGAACGAATTTTTTTGAAAATATTTCGCATTTGTATAATTTAATGGGTTGGTAACAGATAAACGTATCTACAAATTACAAATAGTATGTTTATTAATAATTTACCAAATAAACTTTTATTATAATTGTCTGCATACTCTTCATATAAGAGGGTAATATCTCAGGGGATAAGGCGGGTGACTATAAATATAATGGTCATGGGTTCAAATCCAGCTATAGTAAAAAAATATTTGATCGGTATATATATATATATATATATATTTATACATATATATCGGTATATATATATATATAATATTTGATCGGTATATATCGGTATATATATATATATATATATATATATATATATATATAAATATATATATATATATATACTTCTTGCTATATATATATATATATATATATATATATATATATTAATTATGAGTGATTACTTAATTATTTGAGTATTACAATAAGTTAGTAATTAGCAGGAAACACATAACATCTTATCAATAAAGATCAACTATTATTTAACTATTGCAGTTACAAAGCTCATTGACAGAACAGTACTTTACCTACAATCCAGGAAATCAGAGTAACATTGGACCGAGACAATTGATCTCGATTTTTATAATATTCTTAGTCTTAATATATTACAATTTCTTTATTAACATAAGTTTTTACATTGATTGATAGAACAATATATCTTTGGAAATAGACTTAGGTGTACAGAGTGTTTACATCTTTTTACCTATAACTAACATGAGAATGTATTATTTAAATTTGACATGAGTAATAGTATTTAATTATAGAAAGAATGGAAAAAAATAAAAACCCATTTACAAATTTGAAGATTAATAATTAATAACAACAATAAAAGCAATATTAATAAAACAATTACAAAATATAATGCTTAAAAAACTAAATAACAATTTGTTTGGGTAAAACCAAATTTGAGTTGAGTGGATTATTGGAAATTTTATTTTATTTTTAAAATAATATCAGTTTTGGAAGTTCATTGGTAAAATAAACTTACGTTTCCTCGAGACATATTTGGTTTTATTTACATGTGTTATGATTGGGTTAGTCGGGAAGTTAGTCATTTTAGTGTAATGTTTTTTACTCAAATCTGCGATATTTGCTTTGATCATTTTAACTTAATGTCCTCGTGGACTTCTTTAAGAAATGTGCCAGGTTCAAGATCTAAGGCCATCTTAAGACACTTGTTTTTGACAATTTGAATTTTATTAATATGACTTTTTGCCGCAGTAGACCAAGCTGGGCATCCATACAAGAGAATCGGTCTGATAATTGATTTATAAAGAAGTAGCTTATTCCTTTGGGTGACAGCTGACTACGCCTGTTAATAAGTGGATATAAGGTGTTAATAGCTGTTGCTCTTGTCCACAGCATATTTTGGCATGCTTGACCAGTTCAACTTTGAGTTTAAGATAATCTCCCAAATACTTGACTTCTTTGAGCCAAGGAATTTGTTCGTTATTGATACTAAGAGGGGGGATGTGGGATCGCTTTCTTTTGTTAGTAAATATTATTGCTTCAGTTTTACTCTCGTTGAGTTTTAATTTCCAGCGAGAGTAATACTGTGTTAGTAGGTCTACAGATGCTTGGAGGCGTCTATGAATTGTGTCTAATCTGTAAGATGATGTGAATATAGCGGTGTCATCCGCGTAAAGAGCTAAGGAGCAATTACGAGGAATAGGGATGTCATGGATGAAGAGATTGAAAAGATAAGGAGCGATAATACTTCCTTGCGGAACTCCCGCAAGGATTTGATGCTGTACAGATTTAACATTGTTAATATCTACTGAGAATTTTCTGTTAGTAAGATAAGATGGAATAACTTTGGTGAGATATGGTGGAGTGTTAGTGTTAATTAGTTTGTGAATGATACCATCAAACCAGACTACATCAAAAGCTTTGGCAAAGTCCAGGAAAATCATTCCCGTACTTTTTTTATTATTAAAATTTCCTCTAACATGCTGTGAGATTCTTGTTAGTTGTGAAGTGGTATTCTTAGTCTTAATAACCGATCAAATATTATATATATATATATATATATATATATATATATATATATATATATATATATATATATATATATATATATATATTTATGTTTTTTGATTAAGATGCGTTCTGTGTTATCGATAGTATAGATGATGGCAATTAAAACATTTAAAAATGTATATTTGTTACCGACCCATCGGATTGTCTCCCAAATAAATATCATTCGTTAGCTTAGAGGCGCGGGTTCAAGTCCTTCACTAGGTGATTGTAATGATTTTTTTCAATTTTCTGACAACTGAATTGTTATTCTTAACGAATATCTGAGATTAAAGGCGTTAAGCGTTGACTCGTGAAGCAATCACTTGTCTGTGAGGCAGATGAGTGGAAAGTGTGTCCGGTGTGGTGATATTTTTGAGGGTGGTGTCATTATTTTGATGCAAAGCCTTCATTAGACTAAAAGGGTTCTGGTGTACACCATCATCATCAGCATCAGTCTCCACGGTTTTGCCATCACAAATTAAAGAAGTACCCGCACTCAGCATTGATCATTTATTGTGACCGTAATGATCGTCGCCAATCTACTCGGCCTGTATTTTTTGCTCATTCCTTCATTTCAACGCGTTATGTAATACTACAATTGGGTGATTTTGTACCAGAACTATTGAAGAGACACAATATATCCCAAAAAATATAGAAAAAAAAAATTCATAAGGTACATAGTATAAGATTATCCAAAATATTGGAATGTTTTTTCCTCAGGATTCATTTGCGCATAAAATATATAATATTGCGCAAAGAAATATGTTTGTAATTTCCAGTGTAGTCATCTTCAGAGACAAAATCTACAAAAAAGATATTTTTCTGAACATAGTTCGAGGTTGTAAAAATTAGTAAATTTGGTAAATGTTCCCCATGAGTGTTAGTCCAAATTTTCCATGACCATTTTCCATAAATGTGGCTTAATTTCAAAGATACAGCTCTCGTTTTCTCAATCGGCATATTTTTTGGGTTAATTTCATCATATTGAAAAGGCAGTGTTTTAACATAATTAATTCTTAATCATGTTAAAACACTGCCTAATCCTACCCATCAAATCTTGATTACAATTTTAAATTATTCGAATTCTCGCCAACTAACACGCCTAACTAACACGCCAAAATATATTTGATAATGAAAATAAAAGGATATAATATCAAAGAAGAAGTTTAGCTGTATTTATTTGGTAAATTATCCATTTAATCGCCTGCTCGATTTGAACGAGATTTTAAGGGCCGTATTCAATATAATAGTGTGTGCGTGCGGTGCGTATGCATGTATACCAATACTACCAAGCTCTAGACTACTCGTACACACACGACTCGCGAACACTTTATTCTATTGAATATTACCCTAATAACTGTATTAATTATTGGTGATTTCTGAGCCGGTCAATTATTAGTTACTAAGTAACATGACTATATTTTAAGCCACGCAAGAATTCTGAAAACCGCAATTTTAATTAAAGTATTTATGAAGTATGAATAAATGAGAACATCGGTAAGACGTTAGTCGAGAGCAGGTTAATTTAATAGGGTTGGTTCACCTGACAAAATTGAATTTTATGGCGGAGCGGCTTCTCTTTTTGGAGGCACTATTCCTACAAACGGGCGCTTTAATTACATTCTCTAGGCCTAGCTCTAGGTCTAGGTGGTCTTGGTGTAATTTTAAAAATATTAAGATGCTCGCTAGTTGTAGGAGGAAGAGTGGCAGATGGTGATTAAGGCTTCACCTCGTCTGATATTAAATTCGAAGAAGCCATTACTGCCGCCTTACCAATGTTGTCAGCCTATTAATTAATTATTGTATGCACCACCCACTCACCTGCTTTCCCCTCATACCTTTTTAACTAACAACTCACCTTTATATCATACTAATTACAAATATTATATTTATATATATATATATATATATATATATATATATATATATATATATATATATTTATATATATAAAACCGATAAATACTATTTTTGAGGATCTTAATTTATCAAGCATCTGTAAAAAATATACACAAATAGTGAATAGTATTCACAAAACATCTTTATTGATAAGATGTTATGTGTTTCGCTTAATTACTCTAACTTATTGTAATACTCAATTAAGTAATCACTATAATTAATATATATATATATATATATATATATATATATATATATATATATATATATATATATATA
>JAGTTH010005672.1:0-61566 GCA_022606485.1 Agraylea sexmaculata | reverse complement strand
TGTTCTGCCTGGTTTTTAATAGGACGTTTATCTTTGAGTTTTGATTTCATTTTTGCTTTAAAGTGTTTTATCAATCAAAATATTCTTTTGATTTTTAAAAATTGATTATATAATAAATAAATATTTATGCATGATCAAATTATATAAATATCTATAAAAAATGTGAAATTTATTTAATATTTTAAATGGTAAATATTTCTGCTTTTTTGCTTTGTTTTAATGGGAAATTTTCTATTTTGAGCTTTTAAACGTAGTTTTATTAAAACTTAAACATAATTTTTTTTTATTTTTTTTTATTATAACTTAAAAATAAAATGTTTAACGGTTTTTTGGAAAAAGCGAAGAATAAAATAATATTAAAAGTAGAACCGTATATATATATTTTTTCACTGCATCATTATACTGAGGTACTGTAAATGATGCATTCCCTTTTTTATTGTGGAAGGTTCCCCGAATAGGTATATTATAACCACTCAAATTTACTATATATCTTTATACTATTTTCAAAGTTAAAAGGGCTTACAATATTATTTAAAAACGTATAATAGATTAGGTTGTCTTTTTACGCGAATTCAATCTTGTGGAGCTAGTCATTATTATTATTAAACACATGTATTACGTGTCAGACGGGGTGAAATTCAAATGCAAGAAGATGTTGGTCCACCTGTAGGAAGAATCCGACTCGCGGTAGTGAAGGGTGTTCTGGTTTAACTGTGATGAGGATGATGATGATGATGATGATGATGGTGATGATGTTGGAGCTTCAGTTGATGACGAATAAACAAAATAACAGGAGCGGAGTATAAGATGTTAATAACAACGCGAATGACGCGGCTGTCAGCATTTGTATTGTTGCCAGTGCAAGGAATGCCATGCATTTCATATAATATAGCGACTCTGTATATATTATATATATAATTATTAAATATCTCTAAAATATTATTTTGAAATTAATTAAATAATATTATCATTAAAATACCCGTTTCGAGATTTTAGATATGTATTAATTATGATTAAATATTTAAATTGAATTATTTATACCCCTGGCAACACCTAGCAACACCTAGCTGTCATAATGGGATTTCGATTGACTATTATTTATAAAATTTTACAGATTACGATTAACTACCTTCTATTGACAGAGACATGAAACGTGTTATAGATAATGGATGAATCTATATTAGTTGCCGGTCAAATAGGACTATTTTACTATTTCGAAAATGTCCAATTATATAGTTTAAACAATCATTGAAATTGAACATTTTTTACGTTTCATACAATTACGAACAATACGGACAGCAAACATATTTCAAACGAAAGTATACGATATCTCGAAGGTATTCGATACATATTAAGGGCTACTTTCGCATATCTTCAATAATCAACAAATTTAAATGCAGTCTCACTACCAAATATTCTATTCCATTTTGAATATATGGCTCAGTTCCATAAAGACTTAGAGCACACGGAATTTTAATGCTTGTACCCTGATATATTAAGGACTATTTTTCTGTATATAGCGACTCTGTATACGCTGAGGATATTTGAAAAATTGATCCGTACAGACATACAGACAGACATACAGACAGACAGACATACAGACATATAACATACACACAGTTAGACAATTATATATATTACTAGGGTAATTTTAATTGAAATTTTCAATTTGTTAATGTTTTTTTATGTTCTGCCTGGTTTTTAATAGGACGTTTATCTTTGAGTTTTGATTTCATTTTTGCTTTAAAGTGTTTAATCAATCAAAATATTCTTTTGATTTTTAAAAATTGATTATATAATAAATAAATATTTATGCATGATCAAATTATATAAATATCTATAAAAAATGTTAAATTTATTTAATATTTTAAATGGTAAATATTTCTGATTTTTTGCTTTGTTTTAATGGGAAATTTTCTATTTTGAGCTTTTAAACGTAGTTTTATTAAAACTTAAAACATAATTTTTTTTATTTTTTTTATTATAACTTAAAAATAAAATGTTTAACGGTTTTTTGGAAAAAGCGAAGAATAAAATAATATTAAAAGTAGAACCGTATATATATATTTTTTTCACTGCATCATTATACTGAGGTACTGTAAATGATGCATTCCCTTTTTTATTGTGGAAGGTTCCCCGAATAGGTATATTATAACCACTCAAATTTACTATATATCTTTATACTATTTTCAAAGTTAAAAAGGGCTTACAATATTATTTAAAAACGTATAATAGATTGGGTTGTCTTTTTACGCGAATTCAATCTTGTGGAGCTAGTCATTATTATTATTAAACACATGTATTACGTGTCAGACGGGGTGAAATTCAAATGCAAGAAGATGTTGGTCCACCTGTGATGATGATGATGATGATGATGATGATGATGATGATGATGATGATGATGTTGGAGCTTCAGTTGATGACGAATAAACAAAATAACAGGAGCGGAGTATAAGATGTAAATAACAACGCGAATGACGCGGCTGTCAGCATCTGTATTGTTGCCAGTGCAAGGAATGCCATGCATTTCATATAATATCGCGACTCTGTATATATTATATGTATAATTATTAAATATCTCTAAAATATTATTTTGAAATTAATTAAATAATATTATCATTAAAATACCCGTTTCGAGATTTTAGATATGTATTAATTATGATTAAATATTTAAATTGAATTATTTATACACCTGGCAACACCTAGCAACACCTAGCTGTCACAATGGATTTTGATTGACCATTATTTATAAAATATATCAGTTTACGATTAACTACCTTCTATTGACAGAGACATGAAACGTGTTATAGATAGTGGATGAATCTACATTAGTTGCCGGTCAAATAGGACCATTTTACTATTTCGAAAAAGCCCCATTTTATAGTTTAAACAATCATTGAAAATGAACATTTTTTGAAGTTTCATATATTAAGATCAATACTGACAGCAAACATATTTCAAACGAAAGTATACGATATCTCGAAGGTATTCGATACATATTATGGGCTACTTTCGCATATCTTCAATAATCAACAAATTTAAATGCAGTCTCACTACCAAATATTCTATTCTATTTTGAATATATGGCTCAGTTCCATAAAGACTTAAGAGCACACGGAATTTTAATGCTTGTACCCTGATATATTAAGGACTATTTTTCTGTATATAGCGACTCTGTATACGCTGAGGATATTTGAAAGATTTGAAAGATTGACCCGTACAGACAGACAGACAGACAGACAGACAGACATATAAAATACACACAGTTAGACAATTATATATATTATAATTTTAACTCTATTATGATTTTGTCTATTGTGGAGCTTTTTACTAGAGTTTAACACTTTAAACCTTTACACTCGTATGTTTCCCCTCATGGCACATGTTTTTATTTAAAAATGATATTCTAAAAAATATACGGAGTGGTATCTTTATGGTGCATCCATACACTCGCACGAATCCAATGTAAATATTGTCAAATAATGCATTACGCGATTACGATGATCGGTGTTCGTAACATTTGATTTTCTTTAGTACAAATTCACCACACACTCGACGAATCAAGGCATATATTAACGAATGTGCCATTCACATTCTCGTTATATGTATTCGCGTGTGTCTGTACGCGCCATTGGAAAATATAAAAAAAACTCTATTTCTGATAGATTATGATTGAAGATGAATTAGATCAATCCAATCAAGAGTTGCCCTCTCAACATTTTTTCTATACTTCTATAATGATATGAAATCACCATTAGTTATGCTGTTTTTTTTTTAATTTAAAACGAATATTGTGTAGGTGCAGGGCCCTAGATGTATGCTAATTCTGTATCAGCAATAACCACACACCTGTCCATCTTTCACCTGTGTCACTCCGGATCTTAATGGCATTTATACACGTGATAAGAATTCGTCTGATATTAATCCAAAGTGTGCAACACATCCATCAGTTTGGCATACATACATACGTAGGTGAACCAGTCCACTTTGTACAAGTAAAAAAGTGTTCTTGCCGACGACCACACGGCATTGACCTCTTTTATTTTGCCACTGTTACTTTCGACAATGATCATTGACTTACCTCTGCCCTTTAATGTTTCGACTTTAACTATTATTTTAGCAATGCTATAGTCACTCGCATGCCAGTGTTTTCTTGCAAGAACATTTTTTCACGCCAACATTTCTCAAGTTTTCACTAAATATGTAGCATATTTCAGATTTCACCGCGAGAGATGAATTAAGAAAATTAATTACATATAACACGCAATATGCGTACAATATAATCTATAGTAATCTGAGATGTATCAGTTAAATCTTTATATAGTTTAAACCTTAATTATCTTAACTAATTGTAATACAAGCTGTCTCTGATTTATAAAGATATTATGTGAAAACGTAAGTCATATATGAATGTATTTTAATAATATCCAAACCAGTGTAATAGCTCAGGGAATAAGAAGCGTGGCTACAAATACTGTGATCATAGGTTCAAATCCCACAAAAGTCAGAAATTTTAAAATTGATTTGATCGGTTATAACGACTGAGAGATCGGGAATAATATTAATAAAATCCCAATCGATCGTCTTGGTCCAGGTTTACTCTGATTTCGTGTATTGTAAGGTAAATACTGATTATTAAGTCGGTGACCTGTGTAACTAGTAATAGTTAAGATCACCGACAGACAATTAATTAACACGTTGTTGTGTATTAAAAACCCTCTCTTAAATAAAAGCGTAAATAAATCATTGTTACATTAAGGGGCTGGGTGGAATAAGGGCGTATACTGAAATTGTCAGTTTTGAGTAAAACATATCTTTTATATAATTAGGTTTGCTCAATTAAAAAATAATATCGTTATCTATTCTTCCTGTTATCAATAAATATGATTTTTTAAGAATTAGGGGGCTGAGTGGAATAAGGGAGTATGCTGAAATTGTTAGTTTCTTTAATATTATTTTATATTCAGTAACTAACAGGATATCTAACGATGATATCGGGAAAAGGGGCGTATTCTGTTATCCATCCCCTCAATTATATTAATAGGGCATTTTTATAATTAATGTGTACATTAAACCTATATGTTTGCACAAAAATATTAAAAATATACTACAATTATTTCAAGTTTAAAAATTTTGTAGTTACGTTTTTGTGTTAATAACCCGTCGACGTGGTCTCTCTATATTTTTTTTTTACTATACCAACTACATTATGCTTAATTTAACCACTCTCTTTGATGGACCTGCATTTGCGCAATATGAAATCTCTGATATTGGCCTACTTGCAATCACTAAAATTAAATACCGCCTGTGCGTAATCCTCATCAAATAGTAATAATGAACATATGTATAATCTATTTATCAATGCCACAGGTGTTTAATGACCTATGTGCTAAAAAATGTACATTGATAACACCTGCCGCACGTGTTTACTATTATCACGTGTACATGAATGGGGTAAAAGTTTTCATATTGTCTACTATTCAAGTTCGTAATGCTATGATTAAAACATCATTTTATAATTGCACTACATTCCGTCACGCACGAATACGAAATAGCACGACAGGTACTTTCTATATTTTATATTGTTATTTATTGCTTGAATTCCGTCCTGGGGTGGTTTTTTCATTCCGTCACAATTTTAATAAAATTAAACATTAGATTTTATTTCTCAATTTCTAACTGTGTTATTCGCTCTCCAATTAAAAATTTTAGTATCGTGCGCCAATTTTATTTCACCAGATTCTTCTCATTTGTTGCTGGATGCCGATCAGAACTTTCTAGTTTTTTTTAATTACATTTGTAGAGTAAATTTCAAACATTATTGGTAACTGTAGTAGAAAATCTCCAAAAGGTTAAATAATTGTTTATATAAAAATTCCACTGGTATGACAAAAACATATTTGTTATGAGTCTATAGCAGCGATCACCGAAAATGGTAACATTTATAAAAAAAATCCAGGGGGCGCATGGTAATATTTTTCTGGAAAGGGAGCGATATGTTAAATAAGTTTGGGAATCACTAGTCTAAAGTGAGACCGTCGTCTGCTTGGTACGCCATCTTGATATTTAAACATTCAGTTGTATGGCCTGCTAATATATCGATCTAAGACCTTTTGACAGATCTTAGCTCAGCAAATCAATCTATCTTTAATTCACTCGTCTCAAGGTTCAAACAATAAATAGGCGCAAAGTGATTTTATCACAAACAGCTGTGATTAGTGATATTCTAACATAATATGGATGGTCAAAAGTCCACTATACAATTTTTTTTAATTAGATATTTTGATATCATTAAAATTTGCAATATAAAGCTTTACTTGTTAATTAATTGTCTCGCATCTGAGCACATGTACAGTTTGACATTTGCTCTATAAACATGTATGTAAAAAATAATCCTGATCTAAATACAAGGTGTCGGATATTATACGAGTCGGTAGCAAGTCGATGCATTTGAAATCTATTTTGAACCAGAGCCAACATATTGACATCGACTTTGTATTTATTCGTCTAGACATTTGTCTGTTTTACTGAAAAACTATATATTCTCTGTGTTGACATTGGGTCAGATAGATGATGTTTTGATCGATTTGTTTATATATATTTTTTTGTTTTCATAGAATCTATGTCTAACTTGCAGAGCGAATCGACACCACTTTATCCCATCAATCTAGACACTGTTTCGCTTCACTGGACTCGATATCTGTTGTATCGGTTCACTGGTATATACAGTGTTCCACATGATTGCACTATTGTTTCAAATATTACGTGACTACCTAAATAATATTCTTTGATTCATATTTATTAATAATGTTTTACGGTCGTATGTAATGAGAATGTGTGAGTCGTGCTAGAGCTGTTGGTATTGGTGCGTGTACGAATAAACTAGAGCCTTGTAGTATTGGTGTACACGCATACTCACCGCACGCGCACACTCATTATATTGGCCGATAAACTCTTGTCGGAATACATACATGAATTGAATGGGGATATTTTAGGCCACCATACCATACATTAAAATATTTGAAGTTCAATAAAAGACATCTTGTATAATATGTAGTGCTTTTGGAATCGAGTTTGGGCCCCTCATCTTGGAATCAGCTGTTTCTGTGATGTACTCAGTAGTGCCTGTGTCTACTGTGTCTGTTAAATATGTAAATAATATTTTTTAATTAGAAGAGCATTTTTTTTATATACACAACAACGTGTTAATTAATTGTCTGTAGGTGATCTTAACTATTACACAGGTTACTAGATTACTAGTTACACAGGTCACCGACTTAATAATCAGTATTTACCTTACAATACAGGAAATCAGAGTAAACTTGGATCAAGACGATCGATCGTCACCAATCAACCAAGCTCTATTCGTTTACGTATCAATACTATCAGCTCTAGGACGACTCGCTACTATACTAGTGTAATAAGAGTCTGTTAGTGTGTCGTGTGTGTACGAATGGATTATAGCTTAATATTGTGTAGTGTATATTGAATACGGTCTAAAATGACAATCCTTGATTATCTGTCACAACAATACGACGGACAATTAACTGAGAGAGTAAAAAAAATGGTAGGCGTAAGATTTATGTGCGGTATTCAACAATTAATTTTACAATTGCCTAAAACCCAAGAACATATCGCTTGGCACACTGACAACTGAATGTCGTCATAAGCTTTCACTTCAGTAATGAAGTTTTAACTTCAAACTATATAGTGATTTATGTTTAACCCAAACGACACATTTGCTAGTGGTTTACAGTCATTGTTAGACCACTTTAAACTTATTTTACGTGTTTTTAATGTATGTTATTCTCCATGACCTGCACAACTCACTACGAAGCTGGTGCGCTTCGTTGCCAGCTCATAATTCACGCTCTCCTAAACACACCACATACATATGCAATACAACAATTTCTTTGTCCTATTCCACAATGTTGAATTCAATAAAAAAATATCTGATAATAGATGAATCAATGAGTTTATATACATAGAGATGCCAATAATACTTGTAAAGACGACAATAAATGTGACGCACCAGCAGGTTTCGTGTGTGTATGTGTGTGTTTCTACCGCCTCGCCATCTCGCTAATTCAAATTCTATTGCGTGTACACAAGGTTTACATGATGCATGTAATTATGTATGCCGGAATATCGCATGCCGATTTTATAGATAAAAATTCATTGAGATGAATCTTTACTTTTATACTAACCTACCAGTGGCGTGCGGTGAGATTTTAGTCGAGGGATACACAAAACATTTAATAAAGCCATTTTATGATTAAATTGTACTCGTATTATGTAAAATGTGTAAGAAAGTACTGCATTAAAATAAAATTAAAGAAGAGTTAAACTAACTAAAGCTTAGATGATTAATTTTTTAATAGTTATTATTTACCTACCAAATACCAAATTATCCATGCCAAAATAAAATAGTAATTTCTAGCTACAGGTTGTTCCGTTAATTTGTAGAGCGACTGTCTCAAAATAGATATGCCGCGAAACGTCCAGATCGGTTGCATCGTAAAATAATCACGTGTGCGAAGTAGCATTCATTTTCATAATTATAAACACGAATATATAGATTGTCGTGGTATTTCTAAAATTTTAATTGAGTTGTATCGGTGTATGTTTTAATAATGTTTTCAAATATTGACAAAATGTGTTGTCTATTAATGTTCTTATCGATAACCACATGCCACCTGTATAATTAATCCCAATGTAATCACACACCTTTCGGTCATTCAAATATCCCATAGAGAGCGAGAGTGTGTTTGTTTTCGGAAGCAGGTTCATTGTTCTATGTTGTCTTCAAAATACATAATTCACAGGGTATACCCAGTTCGCGGTCTGGCGAACACGTCTTCCTCTACTTGGCGCGTACGTACGCAACTATATGAATATGATGTTAGTAAACAATAGTCTCGCGTGAATATGAATGAAAATAATACAGTTGTTGTTAGGAAATGATCCAAGTAATCATAGTGACACTGCACTCTGTTTACTAATAATGACACGTGTCCGTCTGGTGTGTTGCATCACTATATTGCATTATTAGTTAGGTCATTAACACTACTATTACTATCATGTACTTGCATTAGGATCAGTCCTCGTGTCAATGTCAAGTACACGCTACACTCTTTACATTGTACATTGTCACGTGACCACCGCCATAATGTTCATTCACTATATGCACACGTACATATATCGACTGCTCCAGCGTATAATATCGTATATGCAAAAAAAAAATCTGTGTGCTCCTAAGTTTTTATGGAACTGAGCCACATATTCAATCTGGTAACACTGCCTGTCACGTGTCGCTCGGTTTGATTATTATTTATAACATATTGTTATATGTTTACGATTGAATACCTTCTATTGAAATGTGTTATAGGTAATAGATGAATCTACATTAAATCAGAAAATCTCTTGGAGAACAATGTCAAATATAAATGATTTCACAATCCAGAGTGAGACCCCATAATTAATTATAGCTTCGCGGCGGTTGTGCATTATATTTGCTGACTGTACTGTGAAAGAAAGAGTGATGAAATGTTATGAAGGTTTTAAATTCTGTCGGCCGCTGTTCATTTATTAGAAACACAATGTTAGAGCGTCCGGACTATAGTGAGTATTGCTAGAGATGAATAGTATTAGTGCAAGTAGCTCTATTCCTAAAAGCACACTATTATATTGAATACGGTTGAAGTAGTCAAATTTCAAGACCATTCGGCTAAATAGCAAGCCGATTGTGTTTCCTAGACGTACGTTGCCGTAAACGTACACCTTAAAGAGTTGCTTTGCTATACTGTTGGTCGTTTTTTTTTGTATGGCAAGGCAATTTACAACCATTTTTATATAGGGCCGGTTGCTTCAACTCGGCGATTTACGCGCAAAAATGTTTTCTTAGCTATAGCACGCCGATAGCTTGGCGATATCGGCGTGCTATAGCTAAATCTCGAGCTCGTGCTATATTTCCCCCTCCATTCCAGTTTCGCTTCGTCTCAAGTCGCCTGTATGCAAGTTCTCTTGAATGCCTGCGATACAAACATCAAGTACGCTAATATCGTTTCAAGAAACGGAATATTTGTATATGACACGAGTATCGTATAATCTGTTGCCACGTAGCACTTGACTTTTGACGTGTTGAAGAACTTTTAGGAAACCATTGCTTTACAAATTCGTATGAATGCTTGTTCTCATTGTTTTGCCTTGTTTTAATATTGCAAGCCTAATAGGAATATTTATTAAATAAAATTTACATACACATACTCGGTAGACATCAATAATATAGTAATTCATGTAAGAAAACCTCGATCTTATTTTTTTTTTAAATTTACTGTCGATAAACGCACCCAATCTTTTATAAATATAAGATATACAGATTTTCAAGTTTCAATAAAATTTTGACCCACACCAAAACTTTAGTCGACAACAGATGACAAGTAATACAAGTGTCAGTATTATTTATATGAGAGACTAGAGATGGTGTCCATTAGCATTTAGCAGTGGTACAAATCACTCGGCGCTCGGTTAAAGGTCTGTCTGTGAAATGTAGCATGCTCACAGTTAAAGCTGTCGGACATATTAGATATCAAAGGCGGACTGCTGATTGAAAATGTGTCATATCGAGCAGGTGAAGGTGGTAAGGTGGTTTGGCTACCATCACTCCCGCTGATCGGATGCTGCTGATCTTATACGTTGCTGGCGTTGTGCCATCTACACGCACACTGCAGCCACATTCATAATACTCTACCGCCATTAACCTCCAACTAACCATACTGCCATTATCATTAATAACCAACATACACCTATTGTCTTCTTAAAAACCTATACCTATTTGCTGTGTGAAGGCACAAATGGTATTTTTAGAAACAAGTATTAATAATTCGTATATTATAAATAGTTAGACACGATATCGATCGAGGAATTATTAAGCATAACATCACTAATTAAAAATTATCTGTAGACCTCGTAACTCCATATAATATAAATATTTGATGTTTAGATTTTAATACCATTAAATAGGAATTTATTAGTCTAGAGACAATCTCCATACACCCAATACAAAAATTAGATTTAGGTGTAGATTTTAGTCTGTGTCTTCTTCAGATTAAATCAGGTGTTTGTCTCCCATGTAATATTTGGCAAAATGGACTTACGCAGTTTGCAAACAATGCCGACGATATTACATTTTTGATTCGGATTAGTATTATTAGTGGAATGAAAAATGGTTACCACTAACGGATTATGAAATTGGATAATTAATATATATGTCGAATTTTCTATGAAAGATGTTATTAAACACAAAATTAATTATGATTTTCAAAAAATGTATACTTTTGAGTCTGCGTCTTTCAGCTTGAATCAGATTTTTGTTCAGTGTTATAAAATTTGGGAAAATGGACTTAAACGCAGTTAAAAAAACATATTACACCCAGTATTGCTTGCAAGTATTGGCCATTTTGTTATTCGGATTATTATTATTAGTGGAATGAAATATGGTTACCACTAACGGAATATGAAATTAGGTAATTAATTTATAAGTATAATTTAAAATTGTATAAAACCGCCCTTGGGGGATTTTAACCATCGTTCGTTTCACGAATTTTCATAAAATAAATGTTGAAAAATCTTTTAAGTCTGCGTATTTCAACTATCAGTTTTTTTTTGTCTGTCCTATAAAATTGGCAGTCTGGAAAGAAAGCCGACAATATATATTTTTACAGAGAATTGATTGTAATGAAATATTATTGAGTGACATAAATGCCCATTGATATCTGCATGAAATATTTTTAACGTTTTGAAGAAGTTATTTTTAAATTATTACTTTTATTCTAAGCCCCAATTAATATTTACAATATTATAGTGATCGTTTAATATGCGTCGTGGGATATTAGCTAGCCAAATGTTTATCATTAGATAGATCATTGGCACAGATTAACCGTGTCTCGTATATTTTTGCTCGACGTTTTTTGAATTAATCAAAAAGCAATGTATACTTGCATTGATCATCATCAGCACAATCTTCATTTCGCTTATAAAAGAGGTGATCTGGTAATTAGGGCACCAACCGCCGGTACTTTTTTGTGTGCATTTCTAATTAATGTGCTCTTTTGATAATACGGCTGCACCGAAACACCTGAGTCGCGTGTTTTGTTTATTCCTACGAGCTTTTAATTAAGCTCTGCACTTATATTATACGCCGCTGTTTTGCATTGCGCAAAAATTAATACAATAACTTCACCGTGCTCCAAATATATTGCGCATCCGTTTAATGGAAGAGGGAAATAATAAGTGTGTATTTAATATGTTGATGTAATGAGCAAAGTTTCGTCCCAATTTCAATTCTGTCTTGTTTATGAATCTCGTTTGTCGTATTGTCGTCCAACGCAGGTGTACATACGCGATTTAATAACTAAGGGCGGATTTCTTCCAACGTAATTATTGCGTCATGTATTGATTGCCACGTGAGAAAGTAATATTTATAAATTATGACGAAATATTAGGTATTATAGTGTTCTGATCTGGTAAATAGTGAGCTATCTAACTCTAGAGTTATCGATTCATTGGTTACACTACTTGCTAATATTTGATGGCTTGATGGAATATGGTTGCCACTGAAGCCTGGGATTTCTAGACGTGCGTCGCCGTAAACGTACACCGTAAAGACGGTAATAGAGTTGCTTTGCTGTACATTTGATCGGTTTTTTGTTAATTAGTGCCTCGCCCGAGGCTCAGACTAGGTATTAACTATCAAAAAACCGATCATAAGTGTAGCTAAGTAACTCTCTATCGTATTTACGGTGACGTTTGCCTTGGAATCCATTACTTAACAGGTGAGCCAAACTGTGAAATTAGGTAATTATTTTTTTACTTATATAGACAAAACAACGTTTCAAAAAAATATAAGTCACTTGACGATTTACGCGCAAGATGCGTTACAAACTGCCAAATCTTCTGTCGGCGTTATCGGCAAGCTATAGCTAAAGCAAAACTCGTGCTATACTTCCCTCTCCATTCGATTGACATTTTGCGATGAACTCGTCGCTTCGGGTGCACCTGAATGGCTTCAATCTAAACATCGGCAATGAACTTTGACACAGCTTCGTCACTCGTCAATCGTAGTCACGTAGCTCAAGAGTTTTGAGCTATGTATGTGAAGAAACCGGCCCTTGACTATGACTTGTTAATCGCTTCAGTTTTTACTGCGACATCCAGGAAATCAGAGTAAATTCAATTGGGATTTTGTTAATATTATAGGATGCCTTCAAAATTTAAGGTTTTAAGTCAATATTATGATCATAGTTAATATTTATTATATAGCAAAGAATGCTTTTTATTGTAATATTGTTATTTTATGAAAGCAGGTGTGTATTAATCGGTGTTGTGACGTAAAGAAGTGACGTGGTTGATGTTTCACGGAACCATTAGCGGATGTCGTGTCTCATCTCTGCCAGATTTTTACAGCCATCACTATTTATATAATATGTGTGGATATATTTGCTAGGCACCCGAACGTCATGGGGCTATTAATCTATAATACACGATATATTTTAATATATAATAATGATGGTGAAGGGTGGTTGTTGGCTCTATACAGTGGTGCAGATCAATACTGCAGTAGTCGCAGCCCGCACAACTTGGCTTGGAACACAACACTGCACTCGTTGCCAACTACATACACCTTACAATGCCCTATTATATTCAAACACCACCCCATACTCACATTTTTACGCCTTTCGTCCTTTGATTTTGTGAAAAAATATTTTTGATCGCTTATTACGACCGGGTTTTAAGATCAAACGAAAAGCCGACAAGATTCAAAGAGACAGACATAGTTTTGTGACCGGAAGTAGGTGAAAAAATTGGAGAATTAACGGTTCATTTTTGTGCAATCTTCTCCACTTAACTTTCGAGTTACGTAGCTCACTGTTTGAATATACCTACTGTGAAAATTTGTCGTTTCTGAACAATAACCAGCGTGATAAGACGCGTGGCTACAAATACTTTGGTCATGGATTCGAATCCCGCTCAAGTCAATTTTTTTTAAATTGATTTGATCGCGAATAATATTAATAAAATACCGATAGATCGTCTTGATGCAGGTTTACTCTGATTTGCTATATTGTAAGGTAAATACTGATTATTAAGTCGGTGACCTGTGTAACTAGGAATATTTAAGATCATCGACAGACAATTAATTAACATGAGTCTAAAAAACAAAGCCAAAAAAAAATATTTATGTATAATTATTACAGAGGCAATATTATAATTATTTACATATGGTAATCGTCAGTTAATCTGAATTGAACAGTCACAGTGTTGTCTCACACAGACTCGTCTGCTTGGTCCCCCATCTTGATATTTGTCCGACCTTCTATATCAGTGGTGGTTGTGGTAAAATACATATTTAAATAATTATAATTAACACGTTGTTGTGCAAAAAAAAAACAAATAGTCTCTGATAAAATGTGAATTCCCTTAACAGCATATTCATGTCATTTTCGTAATCAAAAAAGGCGTATTGCGTCATCCGCCCTTATTCCACTCATCCCCTCAATAGTTGCAGTGTTCTGAATATTTTTTAACGGTCTACCGAAGTATGCATACCTAATTTGAAATGAGTAGTATAATAGACTAGACGATTGCGTTAGTCGTTTCTTCCGAGTATGAAGAAACTTGATCCGTCATGTTACATACATACATATCGCCTGCTCCAGTGTATAATATCATAAGTGCAAAAAACATCTGTGTGCACTTAATTCTTTATGGAACTGAGCCACATATCAAAAAATGTTGATTTTCAATCATTATTTTACCTATTAAGTGGGACTTTTTCGAAATAGTAAAATAGTCCTATTTGACCGGCAACTAATGTAGATTCATCCATTATCTATAACACATTTCATGTCTGTGTAAATAGAAGGTATTCAATCGTAAGCATATAACAATATGTTATAAATAATAATCAAACCGAGCGACACGTGACAGGCAGTGTTACCAGATTGAATATGTGGCTCAGTTCCATAAAGACTTAAGAGCACACGGTTTTTTTTGCATATTCGATATTGTCAATAGATGGTATTCAATAGTAAATAATTATATGTTATAAATAATAATAATTGGAGCCGCCTTGTGGCCGAGTGGTTAGTGTAACGGATTCGTGAGTGAAGACTCCCGGGTTCGATTCACGGCACCGGAGTCACTTGGTAGACCTAGCTTAGCAAACTAGATCTTAAGTACTCATTGCTGTGTGGTGGCCTGGGAAACCATCTCTACTATATTCTCCCGTAAAGGCTAAGGTGGCCTGGCCAACCCCTTATAAAGGGACTCCCGTCAATAGGGAAGGCGTCACGATATTTATTTATTTATTTATTTTAATAATAATTAAACGGAGTGACACGTGACAGGCAGTGTTACCAGATTGAATATGTGGCTCAGTTCCATAAAGTCTTTTTTTTGCACTTACGATATTATACCTTAGAGTAAAGAAAATATTTCCTTACTCTGAGTATTATACGCTGGAGCAGGCGATATACGTAGTTATATTATTAACCGGTTGTCTCTTGACCTTGCTCACTGTTGACGAGTTCAGCTAAAACTCTTATTGTCCATATTTGTATACCTTCAAATAAAACAGCCGGTCTCGTGCAATGCTAACAACCTTCACTCACTCGCACTGATTGCGTGGTCAATAAGGTTTCATACTTGTAATAATGTGTTTCCGTGGCTCATGGCAGTCAGTGAATGACCTTCAGTCTGATGATGGAGCACTGCCCGCCGACCTCACCTGGGTCATGGTCGAAACGTACTAATTATATTATTTTTTCACTTGTTACAGGTAAGGCCCAAAATTGTCATCGGCGTAATTCAGCTGTGCTATATCGTTTATATTGAGTAGCAAAACGGTGAGTCGGGTTCGTCGGCCGTTGGCTTCTTGTCTGCTTTTTTTTTATTACTATGGAACTGGTCTCGCACCACAGATTGGCGCCTATAACCACTCCTTGCATCCACATTATTATTATAAATAGATACATTATACGACCCGTCGCATTCTATACCCAATTATTGATACATTTCAATTGTGCAATAATTAATCGTACGATTGTTATGATTGCTTACTCGCTAATTTCGCCTGGCAAAAGATCAAGATGTGGAGACAGCATCATCTATTCTTGCAGACATCTGTCATCTTATATACGAGTAATTTAATTGTACACTATCGTATTATATTGATATCGCTTTAGTCACCTATTACTATGATAATAATCGCCTCATAGCCCAGTCAAATTAGGGTTTAGTCAAATCGAAAAAAAAGCAGGTGACGGATTTGGAAGTTAGTCGGGGTCAAAGGTCACTAAAATCAATTTTTTTTAATATCTCGGTTTCTATAGCTCCAATGATGTTAATATACCCATAATAAGAAATATAGAATTTTTGTTTTAGTGTTTGGATTACCCGTTAGTGGAAGTCATATTTTTTTGCCAATAATAATAAACCACTGTCATTTCTTATTAATTCTAAATTATAATGATCCTTTTATATATTTGCGATGATTAAAAAATATTCAGGAGCCGCCTTGTGGCCCAGTGGTTAGTGTAACGGATTCGTGAGTGAAGACTCCCGGGTTCGATTCACGGCACCGGAGTCACTTGGTAGATCTAGCTTAGCAAACTAGATCTTAAGTACTCATTGCTGTGTGGTGGCCTGGGAAACCATCTCTACTATATTCTCCCGTAAAGGCCAAGGTGGCCTGGCCAACCCCTTATAAAGGGACTCCCGCCAATGGGGAAGGCGTCACGATATAAATATTCAATGAATTTAAATCCACCTCCTGTAATAATGTATCATTCGGTTATACAGGGTGGACTTTTATGTATTCACTCTCTGTATAACATTTATGTATTCTACTAAAGTAAAATATTCTATTCCCAATTTTATATTTAGAATTTTTCTCACACCATTGTAGTATTACATAAATATTTATTCATGCACACTTTAAATTATTTTTTTTAAATGGTAGACATTTTATTGATAAAACTCCATTTATTTATTGCTCACTCTCTGAATAGTAGACAATTGTAATACCTATAAGTAGAAGTTACATTTTTAATATGCTATCTGTATAGTTTAGAATTGCTCCATACATAATTCGTTTTGATTGCAAATTGCTTATTTGATTCAATGTAAAATATATATAATATAGCCAGATAGTAGCATTTAACTATTTCATACTAACATTTTTAAATATCGTAATTTTTTTTACCGGACATCAGGCAACGCTACTTGTTCTATTTACTTTAAAATGTGTTAAACAATCGGTGAGCTCAACTTCTTAGTATTCAAAAGCCTCAATGATATTAAAAATAGATTAAACGCCAAGTTGTCAAGGGATGATGTTTCTCTTGATTCTCACCCAATTACCCCTATTAAGGACAGGCAACTAATATTATGTAGTTAAATAAACATACATGGCAACGGGAAATAGCTCTTTATTTATCATAGAACATTCAAATGTGATTCCCTTGTAGTGCTTTACAAACAACACTCACTATTTATTATTCATGAATGATGACACCTCGTGTTAGTGAGATTAATTAATCATTGTGAATATTTTTATTCTGTTCCATTTCAGCCGTCTTGATCTCGTCTAAAAGCTGAGCCAATTCGGGCATTGCGATATTTCTATCCTCGTTCACGTTCACCAACTGAAAAATAAATAAATATACATATTAGTATATAAATATCGTTTGTAATAACGAGTCAGATTCCAGGTCAAAGGTTTTTTCGATTAGATGGCCTCCGCTGAAAGCAGCAGCAGAGCTTCCTTCCTTCAAGAGGACTCGCTCTATTATATTCAAACTCATATCACGATGCATTTTCCCAATATCAACTGTGTGTTTTTTTAATATATAACAGTTATTTATTACAAACTACGTGTTTCAACCGTGCCACGGTATTTTAATATAATTAGTGTGTAAGTCGTTACTAAGGCTTCTTTGTCCCCCTGTAAAATCCCGTAATAAGATATTCCTGAAGCCATACACCGGCTATTCGAACTAAGTACGTACATAATTTTAACCTGTTTTCGTTCTATTTTAATCTGATTAGTCAACATTTTAAAAACAATTATTATATATTTGTGTTTATACGATTGAAGAGAATCTAACAGCGGTATTCTATAAAATGACCTTTGAGTGTATAGTCTATGCTTTTAAGAAAAAGTGTCATTGTTGCCTAAACGCCATAGACTACATCAAGTAATCTACCTGTACAGTAGGTACACCATAAACAATTATCTATAAAGCGATTTGTCATTTCTGCTACTTTTATACCTTATTATAAAAATCGTGTAACTTGTATTTGTAAATATTATTTAGCAATAATTGCTAAAATTATGCATGAATTATTAATATTGTATTTTATACAGATTGGAGTTGGTTGAGAATTTTTCAGGGGGTGGTAGAGTATCGCAGACATGAGCGAAAAAAATAAAATTATAAATTAGATATTTAACAAACACAATAAACAAGCTTTACTTATAAAAAAACAACTGATTCCAAGATGGTGGCCCAAACTCTATTCCTAAAGCACTATTAATATTTTTTTCACCTAATCTTGCGATACTCTACCACCCCCTAAAATATTCTCAGTTAATTATTAGTTAGTCCATCCTGTATATTAATTGATTGTGTCCATCCATACCCCAGAATACGAAGCAAAAGAGACAACAAATCGCTTTAAAGATAATAGTTTGTAGTATAGTGGTGACAGCTAGATTACTTGATGTAGTAAACCATAGACTACACACTCAAAAGTCATTTTATAGAATAACGCTGTAAGTTAGCAGAGCGAAATCCAGGTTCGATGTTGTACGTGGATGTAATTTCCTGAGTTTCTTTAAAGGTGCCATAAATTAGCAGGGATGAATCGTGGCGAGTAGAAGCGTCGATGCCACTTGTGGCTCACCCCTGGTTGTGAGCGCCGAGTATCGATCTGTAAGGGGGTTGCGGGAGATCTGCGAAGGGGTGGCTGTTACTAGAAGAGTATTCTGTGACGTCATCCAGCACGTGGTGGCTGCCTTTACACCCGCACATTTTATTTTCAAGGTCAACTATTACTATCAATAACATATATAACGAGCCAATAATAGCATCTTGACTTATACATAGCATTTGTAAATGGGAAAGTTAATATGTGTAAGTCATCAAGAAGTTATGAAAAGACAAGTTTGCCCATAGCTTGAATGCCAGGCCTATTCTATACTGAACATCTGCAGTGCATTATTACAATGCACTATATTGCATCACCGAGCTCTCTCCTTGTCGGTATTATTATTTATATTATCGCAACGAACCGGGCCAACCTCAAAAGGGAGTAGTGTGACAAGATATTATTATTCTACAGTAGGGAATAACACGATGTTTATAGCTGTTATACAGAGCCAACTATCGAAAAACTAAAATAATCAAATTAAAGATTGATATTTGGTGTAACTAAAAATATAAGAGTCCTTTTACAATGAAAAAATGTGCCTAAAGTCCGTTATATAAAAATAGGTTTATATCTATTTTACTCCCCGAGCAGGTTTTTTTTATACACAACAACGTGTTAATTGTCTGTCGGTGATCTTAACTATTACTAGTTACACAGGTCACCGACTTAATAATCAGCATTCACCTTACAATACAGGAAATCAGAGTAAGCCCGGATCAAGACGATCGATCGGGATTTTATTTATATTATTCCCGATCAAACCAATTAAAAAAAAATGACTTGAGTGGGATTTGAATCCCTGATAAAAGTATTTGTAGCCACGCGTCTTATCCCCTGAGCTATCACGCTGGTTATTCAGAAACAACTTATTTTCACAGTAGGTTTATTCAAACAGTGAACTACGTAACTCGAGAGCTAAACGTCAGCAAGTGCTGCATTTGATTGCACAAAAATGAACCGGTAATTCTCGAACTTTTCGTTGGATCTCATCCCGAGGCACGTATTGCATTTTTTAAATACTTTATTACTTACTGTTTGTCAATTTACAAATTGACTTGAACAACCACCACAGTCTACGGGAAACAGGAAATATCTCATCGACATGTTTCAAGCACTTTTCAACGTTATCCTCGTCGAAAGACCCTTTCACACTGTTGTACATATAGTCACACGTTCAATAATCCATTATTTACAATGTAGTAAATATCATGTTCCCCCGAGTCCCTCCTCATTCTGCTTTTTGTCAGAATACATTTAATCGAGTGGCGATAGAATTCTTTAGAGAGGCGTGACTTTCGACCGATCAGCACATCTTTCAAGTGGCAAATACTAAGCGACTTCAATATGCCAGACAACCGTCCCCTTTTTATGCTGACAAGTGTCTCTAAAAGCCGATCGAATGATATATTAATTTATGTAAATCTCAACCATACGTAGAGCACATTACAATTTAAATTTTTATGAAGCTAAGAGCCGGTAAAATGCACTGCACTATGCTTGTAGATAAGGTGCGTGTCTGGCATAGCAGCGAGTATATACTGACTATCCTCCTAACAGATCTCTTACTCAAGAGTTACTTCCTGAACACGTGCTGATGACTCCAATAGATATTGTCTGTAAACCTCTCTACGCCCCTGCCCTCTTATTTTTAAATAGAATTTTACAGGTGGCAAATCTGTATAAGGAATATTCTCAAAATGTATATTTTTTCCCCTCAAAATGTTCAACTGACAAGTGCTTCATTTTCATCAATGCGACTTGGGATCTCCCGTAATCCTCTAGTGGTACTGCAGCATCATACAACAATAAATAAAATAAAATGAGTGATGTAGTTTTTAATCTTCTTTTTGTCTGTCTAGTCATTTTATGTGTACACGGATCTTTCAACCTAATGATAATAATATTAAAATATTTTTACAGATATTTAATAATGCACAGTATTTATCGGGGACCCTCCTTTTAAATAATTTACATAAATAAATATAATTGTTGAACGTGTGTGTATGTTATATGTCTGTGCGGATCCATCATTCAACCATCAGTGTTACCAGATGGAAGAATAATATTTTACTACAATTAATACATTTTCGAAACAGATATTTTAATGATAATAATATTAAATTAATTTCATAATAATATAATGCATAACAAATGACAATTCTCTAAAAACAGTATTTATTGGGAGACTCGCTTTTTAAATATTGTGACGAGTGAAAACCATATTAAATCATTTTTATTATAAGTTCAACTTCTTATTGAAATTAAAAAAAATAGAACTTTCCTAATAAGAAGCCAAACAAAGCATAAAAAACATTAACAAATTGAAAATCTCAATTAAAATCACCCTAGTTGTATATAATAGCCAAAGGTGTATGTATGTTATTCGCATCTTTTAACACTTTTGATCTGGTTAATTGAGAGAAATTAATTTAAAATGTGTAGAGTTAAAGGTGTTTTTGAGACAATTTTATTAATTTTTTAAATATAATTGAAGAAGATCTATAGTTAAACTTAAAAAATTACATATATCATATTATAAAAATTCCACATGAGTTAAAAACCACGTTGATGTTACACAATAATTTCCGATTTTTAACAATAATATTTTATGTAAAAATAAATACATATTAACAGAATGAAAATGTGAGAATATAATAAAACAACTAGTAGCTCATCACTTTAAAAATTATAAAAAAAAATATTTTAGATACAGTACATATTATTAGAATTAAAAGCTTCCTCGTAGTAACAATGTTTTTTTTTATAAATTCATTGCTGGAAAGTATCAGAATCAGTGTTACTTTTTACAATCTGTCTAATTAGAATTGTGTAAACTTTAATATATAATCTTATTTTGGCATTTCATAAAGCCCTGTTCAGACATGTGCAGTTATTTGTGACTACCGATTATTTAATCCTATATGGACAGTTCGTGTATTAGAATATTAGTTGTTGTGTGTATTACGAGATTAGTTAAATGACAACAGCTGGTAGTAAACATAACTACGAAATAATGTTACCGCACATTGTATTTTATTATACGACATTGTTATTCCGTAGCACGTTCTGCTAATACGATGCACACTTTATCACTGTGCATCAAATCTTTGTAAACTTGTATTTATTTAACTTTGGATTGCAATATCCCGACATTGCTATTTCTCGTGGATATAATATTGTTTGTTCGAAGAAGAAGAAGAAGTGGTAATACTTGTTGCGTTTTACTACTGACATACGCTATTCAATACGGGGTAATCTCTCGTTACAGATTTATGCTCACCTGGTTCACTATAAAGTTTCACATACACATGCCCTTCTTTTGAAAAAATATACTCTGATAGTGAAACAACAGCAACGTATTATTTTACAAGTTTTTAGAAAATGTACACACTTATCCCAAGAAAGACTACGTGAATACATAATATTTTTTGTTTAATAATAATAAGAAAAAACCTCGAAATTGATAATATTTCACATATATATATATATATATATATATATATATATATATATATATATATATATATATATATATATATATATATATATATATATATATATATATATTAATATACGAGTGGGAAGAGTTAACCGGCCAAACCCAGAGATGTGCCTAAGTCAAACGAATATTGTAGTATTATATCTATTTCTTTTCTGCATATCCTTTTTTCCCATAAGAGTGCAATGAAGCGATATAAATATTTATAATATATATCACTTTTTTGCACTCTATGCGGAAACGGGACGGATTCGCATTAAAAAAGAGACATAAACATGGAAGTGTCACAAAAGCCAGTTGTTGGTTTTTCTTTTGATCTTGTGATCTTTTAACGCTAGTGATTTTTCATGAATCATGGGTAATTATAATTTCCTTTCTATATAACGAATGGGAATTTCTCCATATGAGTATTAATAAGAAATTAGAATTGAATACTATAATAATCGTTTGACCTTGGCGCATCTATGGTCAAACATCATAATTCTATTCTATAGTAGTATACTTAAAATTACATATTTTACTATAAAATTTATTCTCATCTTAATTGGTGGTAAGTTTTTAACATTCACGGCAATTTTTTTTTTATTGCTTATTATTTTTTAATATAACGCATTTGGATTCAAAAGTAAAATTATTTTGAATATACTATTGACTGTATCCGTATTTTGTTACACCCTTAGCCTGTATTAGTATTAGATAATATTAAAAATGTATATAGTGTATGAAGGTGTAGTCGTATTCATTTCAGTTTGGCTACACTTTACGATATCCTAATAATGCGAGGATGGGATTTGTATCCCACCTTCGCCACCTTCTCTCTGTTTTCAATAACAATATACACCTACCCTTACTATGAGCTCACCATCAATATCTGGCTGACACCGTATACCCGTGTTTTGCCTTTCTTTACATGTTCAACATTACGATTAATCCGACATGGAAACTAATTTGCTCTCGGATGTACGAGATTGTCTTATTTCCAAGTCAAATGGGTAGTTATAAGTAAGACTTTGTGCGCTCGAGTGATTTCTTTGTCCGCAGTTCGTAGTATTTATTGTATTGTTCTCCGTTTACATTTACATACGATTTATCATTGCTCGACTTAGTTAAATCTGGTAGACTGTGTGTCTCTTCAAAGTCATTCAGACGTTAATCCAATAAATATACACCAGTATTCTTGTTGTTTCTAATATTTACAACAATACCCGAAGACAGATTTTCTTTATTTTCAAAAATCTAGCAGATAATAATAAACACCTTGTACTACAGGGTGGACTTAAACTAACTGATAATATTTTCCTTAATTTCTTAAGTATTTAACACAGTACACACGCGATTATTCACTACTGTACTTTTCAGAAACAAATGATTCCAAAAGCACTAAATATTATTTTTCACTCATTTGTTTTTAAACCCTAAAATATTCTCAGCTAGTTTAGGAATGAAGACCACCCCTGTATATAGGGGTGGTCCGATTATTTAAAGTATGTAAATGTTTTATTTGAAGCTATGTTGTGGTCAGAATGAGTATATAATAATTGTACTAAAAGAATCCGTGTTATCTGTTTCTTGACATCGGAATTGACATTTGGCGGATGCATCTTCAACTCCTTGACTTCCGCGCAGATAACAAAACACTTCCAATAAATGTAACTTGTTTTTACAACCGTCAAGATGACGGCGTAGACCGAGTGAACCTGGCCATTGTTTTCAAGACGCCAGCCGGGGTTTATTAGCAAGTCAAATGATATCAGGATGGATGGATGGGGATGCTGCTTTTTACTAACTATCATATTACAAACCAACAACATATTTTCCAAATTAAATTATTTATCACATTAGTTACCACACATCACCAATCAGAGCCGTTCGCGGAAAATTTATCCAGCTCTACATTCATCACAAACAATTCTTTTGCGTTGTTGCAATTTTTGTACAGCGACTATTATGCCGCGTACAGACACTCGCGAATGTAGACGAATAGCGAGTGTGTGGTGACATTTTTATTAAATATTTTTTCAAAAATATTAAATTAGATTCTCACGAATTAATTCGAGTGTGTGGAAGCACTATTATAATTGAGATAAACCGCGAAAAAATATGATTTGGTTGGTCGTAAAACACTGTGGTACTTTGTCATTTTAAATGTAAAACGGTTAAACAAAACGGTCAATGGCGAAAGAAAATATTATCGACTCACTAAACACGGTTTTGCATTTTTTGTAAAAATGGCTAAAAAGATTATAGTTTTTGTTTTATCTTTTTTTTAAATGACAACACTAGATTGTTTCGAAATGCAGCTGTAATTTTATAAATCAATAGTTTTGATTATTATATCTTGTTAATTGTATTTTAAGAAGATGAAAGTCCGAATGACGGTTATTATTTTTCCATTTCGATACTTATTATACAAATAACGTGCATATAGACTGGAGCTTGTGTAGCGTAAAAATGTACTATAAAAAACTAATATCACGAATTTTAACTAAAAGTACTAAATAAAGTAGGATGATGTTTGATTTGTTATTTAGTCGTTATAGCAAAGTTAAGACGGCGATGTTTTTTGTTCATCGTCTGCTGCTGCGATTTGAGGAAGCTTTTTGTGAGTCACCAGATGTTTCCATGAAATAAGCATCAGCAAAAAGTCGATAGGTAGTCATAAAGTTTATTTTAACTGAGTAGTGTAGCATCGTTAGTATAACGTCAGGGGAAGGAAAGCACTTGACCGAGCCGGGGGTATACCTTATTGACAGTCACGTATAAACCTGGGACCTTTCCGTCACACACGGTGCCTTACACCAAGCACCTCTTAATTATATAACCTGAAGACTATATTTAATTAAACTGTACGATGGAAACTCTCGCAACGGCCATAATTCGTCCAATTTTCTGCTAAAGCGTTTTCACTTTATAATGATTTTACGCTTCATTTCTACTATTACTTATTTTCGCAGTGGTTATCAAAACCTTTTTGCGCCATTCGTTTGTCAACGCATTTCATGATCTTGCTGTTACTCAAATTTTCAGTATATTTTCAATATAATAGCAGCCGCGCGGTGGCCAATCCACATCGCAAAATGTTAAGAGCTTTCAAGCTGAAATCGACTAATATTTAAAACCGCATTTATTTATAAATACAACGGTGCCTCGACATACGAGTAAAATTCGAGATATGAGCAATCGGCTAGAAAAATCCGCGGGTTTGGTTTTTTTAAAGCGAATAAAAGTAAAGGCGAGAAAAGTTAAGCGAAAAACGCAAAGACCAATGAAGAGAAAAGGAGTGACGAAAATTAAGCGAAAGTAACACTTTATAAATCTAATTTATTTCTTTATATTCTCGTTATGCTTTTGTACAATAAATATTTGTCATTAATAAATACTGAAAACACCTGGTACATTAAAAAAAACTATTTTTTTTGCTAGGACTTTTTTGAGAGGTGGAAAATTTTATTCGAGTTACGAGCAAAATATGTGTTATTATCAGAGCTCGTCGCCGCAGAGTGCAAACCGGTTATTCAATTGCTCACTGATTTTGCAAACTGGATTTAACTTAGTCAAGTGATGTTATGCTTCGTTTTCCTAGGCGTACGGCGCACATACGTACACGGACGTTTGAAAACATAGACACAAAACTTGAAATTATATGAACAGAACGTACGTAGAAACCCAACTAACTTTCGTTTAAAAAATATAAATTTATTAATAAGCGGTAATTAATTAATTTGGTTGTACCTGTGCGGCGTACACCTAGGAAAATCCAAGCATAACATCACTTGAATAAGTTAAATCCAGTTTGCACTATGCGTTTCAATTGTCAACTGATGTAAACCCGCACTTACACGTACAGCCATAGAAAATGTTTTAGTAATCGGTTATTATATTAAATAAGCAAATGTATATTGTTTGACTGTTATAGCCGTCATTGCCGTGAGCGAGTCAACCATTTTCCCAAATTATACACACTCCACTTGAATAACCACGGATCCGTGCAACATATAATAACATACACAAACGACTTAGACTATCATATGTTATATAGGAGCCCCTACGTGAATACGTGCCCTTATACGCCTATAACCATTACCGTGCGCCATCTTATCTCTCAGTATAAAACAGACTCCTACTTATTAAAACACCTTTTTACATCAACGATATTACTCCGCACCCTTTATTTCCGTGACATTCATCTTTTGGTGAGTAACACGTACTTTACTAACTACTGTCTTCTTAATTAAAGTTAAAATACACTTGTTATGTGGAATATTACTAAGCGAGCGTTAATATTGTTTTTTTTTAATATCTCCTCGGTCCCATATCACCGATATATTAGCAGGCCATACAACATTAAGATGCCAAACCAAGCAGATGAGTTTGAATGAGGCAACACTAAAGGTGATTAACAATGTTTAAACAACTTGATACGCCATCTTGATATTTATACAACTAGTTTTAAGGCTTGCTAAATATCACTCGATTTCTTAGGTTGTAAAGTAATGAATTCCCAGGCATTCGTCACCGTAAATATGATAGTAGAGTTACTTAGCTACACTTATGATCGGTTTTTTTAAATTAAAAAATCGATCACAAGTACAGCAAAGTAACTCTATTACCGTCTTTTCGTTGTACGTTTACGGCGACGCGTGCCTAGGAATCCCAAGCTTTAGTTAGTAATGCGCGGCACAGACATGAGTGCTCGTTTGTGCTTATCATATCTCCACCAATGAGAGAGATGTAAACAATCAGGAGCGCCAATCAGTTTCAAGCACTCATGTCTGTGCTGTGCCTAATAGTGAATAACAAAATCGCCAATATTTAAAATAAATCATACATATTTAATCATTTGAAGAATGCGTAAAATAAATCTGAATCCCGAGACACGCGCAGAGGCAAACTTACCGCAAACGGCTGTGATTGATGATATCGTAACATTATTATATGTATTTATCTGTGAATAATTTCGCCTATGAGATAATTTTCAAAATATAATATATATAACAGATTCTCTTATGTTGTAATATAATTTGACTACCGTAAATTAATTTAATTATGCTTAATTGTCAAAATAAAATGTATGTTTTTCTGCTTTTATTTGATTTGATTCAAAGTAGACTTGGGAGCTTTTGATTCTGAGCCCCTCATTTATTAAATTATTATACACATTTATGAAATGAACCATTGGTGAAAATCCCCCAGGGGGCGTTTTTAATAATATATATATATAACTAATTTCATAATCTGATTTTAAACAATGGCCTAATATCTTCGGCATTCTTTGCAGACTGCTTAGGTCCATTTTTCCAAATATTACAGGGGAGACAAACTAAAATCAATATATATATATATATATTACCTATTTTTATTCTACGTTTATTTATTACGTGGATTTTTTAAAGCTTGCAAAGAAAGCCAGCAATATAGTGAAATTATCAGTTTCAATATAATCGAATAAAAGTTAATGTCTATATGTATATAACGATGATTATTTGGGTAATATGTGCGTATTCCGCTATCCGCCCCTATTCCATCCAACGTGCATATTTAACGAGTTTGATATAATTATTATATTTAATTAGTAGGTAACTATTAGTTCGTAGCCCCTTTGATTAATAGTGCAGATCCTTATCGTCTTGTTCTTTCACAAAATAGCGCAGTCAGCGAACCAATCAATTTGATACCCTCGGTCTTGTCGTATTTTTTGTCCACTCCTTCACTTCATTACCACGAGCCTTCCACACACTCCATCCTGATTCTATCCCGAATTTAACCTTATTTTTTCATATTTAACTATTGTACGGTAAGCCCTTGATAATCCGATATTTAAATGGATGAAGCTTTCAAACCAAAATGTATGAAAATTAATTTAATAAGTGCTATTTTATATCATCTACGAATATTTAAAAAATATATAATTTAAGGGAGGGGTTGTTCGGATTAGCAGGGGTCCGGATTATATGCACGAATGCGCTCAAAAATATTCCCTTTCTGCATCCGACGTTTCATGTTCATATCTGCTTTTGACAACTCCATATCTACAGTTTAATTAGTATCATTTTTTTTTCTTGTCTCGATATCAGAAGCGCCTGGCTGTACATAAACCTCCTCCCACATTGCTAATATCGGAAAAATATTTTCCAATATATGCCATTTTGAATTGCCTATAACCTTGTAAATAAATATTGTATGAACTATAGTATACTAGGGTAATTTTAATTGAAGTTTTTTTTTTCATTCAGAAGAAGTTTGAATTTTTTAATAAAATAATATAATACGGTTTTCATATGATGACAACACTAATTGCATTATTATTATTTAAAAGGCGAATTTCCCAATAAATATCGTTTTTTGAGAATTGTCATTTATTATGCATTATTAAATATCTCTAATATTATTTTGAAATTAATTAAAATACCCGTTTCGATATTGTAGATATGTATTAATTGTAGTAAAATAATTATATAAAATAGTATTCTTCCATCTGGTAACACTGATGGTTGAGGGATCTGTACAGACATATAACATACACACACGTTCAACAATTATAAGTATAATTTATCCATAAAGCGAAATCGATCTAAACGTCACATAACCAAGATCGCGCAGTCAACACCCCCACCCGTTACAACATTTTATATTAAATATTTTAAAGGCTCTATGATGATAGGTTAATAATAATATATATAATTGTCTAACTGTGTGTATGTTATATGTCTGTCTGTCTGTCTGTCTGTCTGTCTGTCTGTCTGTCTGTCTGTACGGGTCAATCTTTCAAATAGCCTCAGCGTATACAGAGTCGCTATATACAGAAAAATAGTCCTTAATATATCAGGGTACAAGCATTAAGATTCCGTGTGCTCTTAAGTCTTTATGGAACTGAGCCATATATTCAAAATAGAATAGAATATTTGGTAGTGAGACTGCATTGAAATTTGTTGATTATTGAAGATATGCGAAAGTAGCCCTTAATATGTATCGAATACCTTCGAGATATCGTATACTTTCGTTTGAAATATGTTTGCTGTCAGTATAGTTCGTAATATATGAAAAGTAAAAAAATGTTGGTTTTCAATGATTGTTTAAACTATTAAATGGGACATTTTCGAAATAGTAAATTATTCCTATCTGACCGGCAACTAATGTAGATTCATCCATTATCTATAACACATTTCATGTCTCTGTCAATAGAAGGTAGTTAATCGGAAACTGTAAAATTTTATATATACACTTCAAATTGTTTGACATTTGAAACGTAGTGTTGCCAGGTGTATACATAATTCAATTTAAATATTTAATCATAATTAATACATATCTAAAATCTCGAAACGGGTATTTTAATGATAATATTATTAAATTAATTTCAAAATAATTTTAGAGATATTTAATAATGCATAATAAATGAAAATTCTCAAAAAAAGTATTTATCAGAAGACTCGCTTTTTAAATATTGTGATGAGTGTTGTCATCATATGAAAACCGCTTATAATATTTTATTAATAATTTTAATAATATTTCAAACTTCTTTCGAATGAAAAAACAAACAACTTATTATCTTCGTATTAAAAACAAATCAGAGCATTTCAAAATATTAAATAATTTCAATATATTTTTAGGTGTATTTAATTTGATAATGCATAACAATTTCCACATTTTATACTTCATTTTTAAAATAAAAAAATTCTTTAAAACTTCTTTAAAGCAAAAATGAAATCAAAACTCAAAGATAAACGTCCTATTAAAAAACCAGGCAGAACATAAAAAAACATTAACAAATTGAAAATTTCAATTAAAATTACCCTATTAATAATAAAATAATAGATTATTATTAATTAGTGAGTGTATGCTGTTAGTATCATATGGCAACACTGTTTTCTTAATTTGCGTGGTAGTAAATATTTTATTAATTATATTAATCCCGTATGTGTTGGATTATCGAGACTACGAATCGATTATTGCAAAACACCCCAAGCGTCAAAAATCACGAAAGGAAATCTTTTGATTTAGAAACAGTTAAATTATTAAAAAATATTTTTGAAAGACACGTTTTCATACAACATTAATTAAGTGTATTATTTAAAAAAAATGTTAATTGATGACTAAATGTTTATTGTTTTTTCAAATATACATACATATTTGGCGCTTAGGGTGTTTCTGCAATAATCAATTAACAAATCTTAAAAGTGACCGAATTGCGATTCGAAATCTTGTTGGGTTATTAACACAAAAATTGATTGAATATTTTGTTGCAAACATTATAGGTTAGGCTTTCATTTAAAATTATTAATATGCCATATTTGACTCGACTGATTTAAGTAGATATGTTTTTGTGTTAGTAATCCTTCGATATAATGAATGTCAACTAGCGACATCTTCAGTGCGTCGCTTAGTTTATTTGGAAAAGCCGAATTTTCCTAGCGAAGAATCGAACCAATTTTCCCCGAAAACCCACCCCTAAAGCTTTCGGCGTTCACTGACAGGTGAACGCCCTTGCTACATATTAAATTATTATTAAAACAAATCGGCGTGTTTCAATTGAGTTTTTATTGTTTTGTGTATTTATAAAATGTACATTGCATATTATATTTCTACATTGTTATATTATAAGTGTAGGAATTAAGCACTAGTGATGGGAGTTCACTGACCGATATGTTCGACGAGGGGCGGCCGTCACCCACCCTTTTGCGAATACTCCCCAACCACCTCCTCTCATCCTAGACACACCCCCCATACATGATTTTGATTTTACATTATTTTTAAAATATTAAAAAAAAACGGTGCATAGTAGTAAATGTCGTAGTGTTGCTTGATCCATACCACTGGTGCTCCTTTGTCTGTATATCGATCGATAAAATAGGCACAATGATCACAGACACTGTTCACTAAGCATCGTTCATTGTTCATGATCACTTGATATATAAAACACACCGTATCGGATACAAGATGGCGGCGGTGGGCGGTGCAAGGGCGGCGAGCTGGGCGGTGTGAGGCTGTCGGCTCGGTGTCGGCGTGTGGTGCGTGTGCCGGCCGACCACTGTCATGTCCCGTACCAGCAGTACACTTCAATGAGTGTCGTACTGCTGTGACAGGACAATATAGTGGGCGGCGGCTGGTCTAGAGCCTCGTACACCGTCACTAGCACTGACCAGGGCCGCCGCCACTCACTACACACAGCCACATCCCCCACCACCAGCCAGCGCGCGCACCCCAAGGGAGGCCACCCCCTGGACCACCCCCTGCACCACGCCCGCCCCGGCAACACTTTCTTATGTCACTAATACACACACCCTCAATATATTATACTCATATATTGACAACTATCCAGTAATGCAGACATTAACAAAATATCAATCATGTATATGTTACATTTTTCAATTCTAAGCGTGCGTACTTTCACCCCTGTCTATCTCTCCCCATGGCCGTCGCTAAGGGGTAACATGAATTTTGAGGAGACAGTAAAGGTTGGGATTCCCAGGCGTGCGTCCCCGCATAGACTAGACGGTAATAAGTTGCTTTGCTGTACTTTTTATAGGATTTTTCTTAATTAATGCCTCGCCCGAGGCTCTAACGAAGCATTAACTAACAAAAAACCGATCATAAGTGTAGCTGAGTAACTCTACTATCGTATTTACGCCTGGGAACTTTTCCCCCCGTCATCAAAATAATAAAATTGTTCAAAAGAAACATATATGCCCGGTTTCTTCAAGTCTTGTTAAATCTCGAGCTCGTGTCACTCGGCAATTTACGCGCCAAATGCGTTTCTTCAAGATTTAGCTCGAGTTATCAGCTGTCAACATCCAGCTCGCCGATATCCAGGTGTTATATCTAAATCTCATGCTATCCTCTCCATTCCAGTTTCGAGCCGAACGCGTCGCTTGAGCCCGAGTCGCCTGTATTTCTCTTGAATGCTTCCGATACACACATCAGAACCGCTTGGCTATAGCTTTGATAGGCGCTGAAGAAACGGAAAATTTTTATATGACACCAGATTCGTACAATCTATTGCCACGTAGCATGCGATTTAACACCACTGAAGAAACTGACTTTGATAAAAATGTAATTCTCGAGCACAATTGAGGGGTTGATTAGAATAAGGGCGTATCCCGTTTTACGCCCTTATTCCATCCTTTTTGTGACTAAAGCTTGGGATTTCCAGGGTAATAGAGTTGCTTTGCTGTACTTGTGATCGGTTTTTTGTTAATTAGTGCCTCGCCCACATAAGTGTAATCATAAGTGTAGTTAGGTAACTCTCCTATCGTATATTTACGATGACGTATGACCGGGAATCCTTTACTTAACTTTGAAATGACAATACAAAGGCGTTGTAAAAATTTACTATTATTACTTCTCTGCCTTAACACACTTTTCTAATATAATTTTAAAAAGTAATAAATTTGCTGTGATTAATAAAAGGTAAATGCCCCCACCCCACCCCCAAAAGTGCCGGTCCTGCTCTCTCTCTGTCTCTCATTCACTTCATCCCTCAGTAAACCACCCCTTAGCAACACACAGTATCATATTATTTCACAATAATATTTTATACAAAAAAAATATATATTTATACCCTTGTAATTAATTTTAATATCACGTTAAATGATTCGGGGAGGGTGGTTTAGTTGCGGTGGAGGGCGATGCCCCTCCCACCTCGCGATCGATGGGGCGCAGGCGCCTGCCTCTTCAGCCCCCGCCCTCGCCCCCTGCATCTATTATACTCATATGCTAACTGACTACTGCTACAGATAATAAGAACATAACTTTGCAATTATTATCACGTTACGTTTTGATTTTGCACGCCTCTTGACGCCGACCATCCATCACCTTGGCCCTTCGCATCCACAAACCGGATCAATTTAATAAAATAATAAATTGACAATGTCTTAATAAATGAATCTGTGCAATGTGACGGGTTCTAATGAATGTGTGGGTTGTAATATATAAAGAAGAAAGAGGCAGGGAGGTGCTTGTATTATAGCAAAATCGATAGCCACAGACACAGTGGCGGCGCTCCCTTACTACACATAGACCGTTATACTATTATACTTCATCAGCACGTGGACCGCTATAGGAGATTGGCCCCTGATCATTATACAGGGTGGACTTGAAATAACTGAGAATATTTTAGGGGGTGGTGGGGTATCGCTAGTATGAGCGAAAAATATTAATAGTGCTTTTGGAATTGACTTTCGGCCACCATCTTGGAATCAGCTGTTTTTTTTTAAGTACTCAGTATAACTACCGCTCGTTTATTGTGTCTGTTAAATACCTAATTAATATTTTTAATTTTTTTGGCTTATGTCTCCATCACTTCCTGAAATATTCTCAGTTATTTCAATCCATCCTGTATACATATTAAATTAATCTCATTTTTGTACCTATGTCCAATCGGGGGCTGGTCAACTAAAATAGATATTAAATTTTGTTCTAAAAATAAACCACCCTTATGACGAATCGCCTCTGTATATTTATAATACCTATCGAATTGGTTTGAAACATTTTGAAAAAAATCACTAATTTGCTAGTTTATAATATGAAATAAATAAAACTCACGAGGCTGATTCTAAACCAAAGAGTGCATTATTTGTTACACGCAAAAATATGTCCACAATAAAATGTATATATTAGGAACATTTTTTCACTAGAATAAACAATTTAACTTTAAAATTTCATATAATCGGTTAAATAATTCATACACAATCCGAACTACTTACTTGATTCATACATGCATTATCATCACTGCCATTTGGGATCTCCCGTAATGTTCTAGTGGTACTGCAGCATGATACAATAATATAATATTTATATGCGATCGCATTGCTTATAAATAAGTCGTGTAAACCCGTGTATTGTTGCACTCTTCTCTCCTATTCGATAAAGGCATAAGTGTGTCTCCCTCACTCAATACTTTTCTAGTGACCACTGAGAGTGGCTGTGACAATAATATTGTATACATGTTAAAGAAGTAGTGTTTGGTAAAAAGTGAGGCTAGATGTATTTGAGTGTATGTTTGAGTCCATATGACATGTAGTAACAATGCATTTACCCATTTTACTGTGAAATATAACTGAAGATATGAAGAGAGATGTTTACACTATAATGTTTGCCAGGTAACTCATGTTTTTGGCCACTTGATCTAAGCACGCATTTAGACACTCGTGCGATATCTTATGTTTATATCTGTGTATGCGATATTCAAATAGTAACAGTTTCGACTGTATACTCATCTTTTCCCACGTGTTGTTAATATTCTACGAGTTCAGAGGTCACAGTCCCGATTGGCCCGAAGCCAAGGAGACCATGACCTTGGCTTCGGGCCGTCCTCCGAGGACCTTCACCCCCATACAAAACGTGCATTACAATATTTAGATCGAGGTGGAAAATATTCAGCTCACCTTTAAATACGGCGGCTTGTTTAAGTCCATTCTTTCAGCCAGTGTCGTGCCTTCCTTCACGTGATGAAATCTGTAAATCGAGTTATTTTATTTTAAAATGTCTGTTCAATTTACGTGTTAGTCAGATTGCCTATATATGTGTCGCATAGACAGATTAATTGAAAGCAGTATAGACCAATGCTAGCATTTTATAAGCATATTCTAAACTAGCTTTGTTTTATAATTGAGTGCAAATGATGATGATACTATAAATATAAAATTTTATTTTTATTCTCACTTGATATCTGTTCTGGTCTTCACTGAGTAAATAGTGTATGAAGACACTATAATGATAACTCCTCCGATAATCCCCACCAATGGCGTCAACTAAAAAATAAAATATATTAATTGATTTGTTTTTTTTTTAAATTCTAGTGGAGGTGCTGGCGCAGGTGTAGGAGCCTTAGAGGGCGGTGTTGGTGTCGGCGTTGGACTGCTGGAACATGCAGCTCATGCGGCACATGAACATGCTCTACATGCAGTAGGCGGACCCGCTCTAGTTCCAGTACTGGGTGCCGCGCAGGCTGCTGCAGTTCATGCTCATGCTCAAGCACAGGCTCAAGCTCAGGCTCAGGCACAAGCTCAGGCTCAAGCTCAAGCGCAGGCTCAAGCTCAAGCGCAAGCCCAGGCCCAAGCACAACAATCAAATGGTTTGTTTATATCAAATAATTTATGCCAATACACAATCAATCTTTAAACAATTATTAATGTATTAGGCGGAAGTCATTCTGGATCGTCCGGTAGGTCTACGCCAAATGGAAATCCCACAAACGGTAGTAGCGGCAGCTCTACGTCGAGTGTCCCTGGAAGTACGGGCTCAGTATCCGGACCAGTCATTAACAATTCTTCTGACCCCGCTCCCGGTAAATTATTTGTCGGAGGCCTTTCGTGGCAAACGTCCAGTGAGAAACTGCGAGAATACTTTGGAATGTTTGGAAGTGTCACAGATGTGCTTATCATGAAGGATCCAGTCACTCAGGTACCAAACGCACTCATGCACACTTTTAATAATACTATTGTTTTTCCAGCGATTTATTGGCCGAGTAGATTTAAAAATATTGTATTTATGTGCATTTTATGAAAATACTTAATGACAGGATTATTGAGCAATACTCGACTGTGATTGTCTGTGTATTGTTTTTCATGTATACTTTATTATAGCTACATAAGTGTATCCAGCGATGATACTATCAACATCTTTGAGATAATAAATCTGTGCAGAAAATGGAAATGCCACGAGGTATAATTGCAACATCAATGAGGTACACACAAATACTCAAACGGTAGCTAAACAACATAAATAGTCTCCCTTCATTGTTAACCGTTAATTTTCTATTCTTATTATATCTCTTGTTGTAATTTTTAGTTGTTTATTTTTTTTATTTAGTGTAATTAATACATTGTTTATAAAATACATATTAAATAGATGCATTTAAGGGATTAAATATATTGCGTGATATATAATGTTTCACAATGTGTGTGTTTTTTTTTTAAATTAGACAAAATAACCACTTGTCCGTTATTGATACACACTGAAAATCATCATTAGATTTGTTACCGTTAGCATATTATTATTATTGATTAATTGAAATGCTGTATTGTTAATATAAAAAAAAAGTTTCAATTATATTTTTTCACTCTCCATGTTGGTCAATTAGATGTTTATCAAAATAAGTAATTGTTATATAATATAAAGAATGATTTTCCTTTTTCATTCTAGATATTGGTAATATGATTAATATATAGTCGGTATTTAAAATAATAGGATATTTAGGACAAACTAATTTTCAGTGGATTGAACTACATATACCGAATTGGTCGTGGTAAAAGAATATTATTTAAAAATCAATCTGTAATAGCATTGCTTGACGATAATAATTATTTCATGGGGAAAGGTAGAGGTGTTCCCATTTTGCTTTGATGCACACTGCTTGATTATACCATACGTACAATAAATATAGATTTACTTCTGAATTTTAAAATTCACACTAAAATATCCTAAGGAGGTGTTGGCGCTTATTATTTGACTTACGTGTAACACATTATTATGTTTGTGATTTGTCTGTTTTATTTTAGTGGACAGTATAAATAGGTCTGTGAACATGTCCAGTCACTAATATAAATACAAAACAATAAGAAACAAACAATTAGATTGTTGTAGATTGAACCATGTACATTCAACATAACCAATAAAAACATAGTTTAATAAATATATACTCTATTATATAATTATGTAATATAGTCATTTGATCTTCTGAGATCTTATCAATAGTTCAATATATTAGACACCCGAGGACCTTTGTTTGTTTGAAATCTATGTATATTTATATATATTTCAAACTATTATCATAATAAACTAATATTACATACATATTCAAGGGTGCACCTTTTGCATCTTTTATTTTGTAGTGAATCAATATAATTAATTACAAGCTGTATGTGTGATAATTAATTGATTGGGTATTGTGTTGTTTATTGACTCTTGTAGTGAACATGTACACGCATTTAATATTGATTAACAATAATTTGTTTGGTTTTCCCCACAGCGGAGCCGCGGATTTGGATTCATCACATTCTCCGAACCCCACAGTGTTGAAAATGTTCTCAAAGTACCCATTCACACTCTCGATGGGAAAAAGATTGATCCTAAACATGCCACGCCCAAAAACAGACCGAAACAAGCAAACAAAACTAAAAAAATATTTGTCGGCGGAGTCAGCCAAGATACGTCCAATGAGGAAGTGAAGGCCTACTTCAGTCAATTCGGAAAAGTCGAAGAAACCGTCATGTTGATGGATCAGCAGACAAAGCGTCATCGCGGATTTGGCTTTGTTACATTTGAAAATGAAGATGTCGTAGATCGTGTGTGTGAACTTCATTATCACATGATTAAAAATAAGAAAGTCGAATGCAAAAAGGCTCAGCCTAAAGAAGCTGTACAAGCGAGCAGTGCTCTCTTAAGTAAACGGTTAGGTGTCGGTGTCAATGTCGGAGCTGGAGTACTAGGGGCCAGATTAGCCACACCCGGAGCGGCTCCCTTAGCAGTAGCTCATGCTCAAGCCCAAGCTCAGGCACAGGCGGTCGCCGCATACCCAAAACTCATTTATCCAGCTTTGGCTGCATATAGATATACTCCGTATCCATCACCCGCTGCCCCCACAGCTACTCCGGCTCCAGCAGCACCCGGCCCACAAGCTTACCACCCCTATCAGCTGGCCGGTGTCGATATGTCGAGCTTTCAAGGTGTTGACTGGGCATCCATGTACGGCATGGGCATGTATGTCTAATGAGACTGCTGAACCGTCACCCGAGATGACTTTTTGATTCATTCCTTAAATACCAAATTTATCAACGATAGCATTCAACAAGGCACATTTTATGAGTCTAAAAAAAACATTAAATCGTCATCTGTCATCTATTCATATTAACAGCTATGGTAATATGTAAGATTATCATTCCGTTTTGCCGAGTCAGTATTTCATTCGGTTCAAACGTTCACAAGACTTTCAGTGTTTATACATGCATTCATTGAAAAATTAAATAGAACTACATAAAAATATACATTTGAATTTAAAGCCAATCTACTCTTCACAATGTTGATATGTTTAATAAATATACAAGTGCATGTGAATTAACTAAATATTGGGATACGAATATTAAAATTCATTCATACAAATGGTATAATAATGTATATTTAGGGCGGAAGATCTGCAGAGAGAATTTATAATAATCTGCAGCAATTCCTTTGACTGTGATTAGATAGGATACGTACATTTTTACGATTCGCATTGACCCATTGCAGCTTACTGGAGCAGCTCTGTTCGACAACTCGTACGACAATGAGATGAATAACAATTACAGTAAAATGCCATTTATTTCATAAGCGAGTGAATCTCACTCTGCCCACAAAATTCACGTTAAATCTCTTCTTTTTTTTTCCCCCACAATTCTGCCCTTACACGGGGCAATCATTTACCAATGAAGCTATTCGGCTTTTATTTTTGTTGTGCCATTCATTTTTAATGTTAATTCATCATCGGTAATATGTGCATGTTCCGAGATCATGATTAATTAATTATCTTTACTTAATTATTTTTAAGTTTTATTTTGTGTGCGTGTATTATGAAACACCAGCAGATAAAAAAAAACATAATATTACAGTATGAAACAACAAAAAGGTCTTGCCAATAATTCTTTCCTCTGATCGTATTGCAAAATGATAATAAAAGTATGCAATAATAACAGTATTATTACAATTTTCAATTGAGATTAGTATTATTTAATCGATCTATAGGTTAATTTTTATAAATACAATAACAAGTCACGACTGACCTTATTGTTTTCGTCTGATATTTGATTTAGATTTTTTTGTTTTAAATTAGCCTGTAACAGTTCCTATGTACTTAGTCGAAACATCCTAATGTAGTCGGCGTGGAGTACAATTGAAATTTCGCATGTGATTCAATTCAATTCTTTGCAATCCAGTATTAAAATAAACTCGTTTGTATTGATTATACATATCTCGATGACAGAATCCTCATTCAGTAATTCTTGCCACTTAATTTTATGATTATGATCGTGTAATGTAATAATTTACTGCTTACCGACGATATTTATTTATTTTGAAATATTGATGACGGATACTCTGAAAGTTTTCCTAGACATAGTTGAGGATCTCATATATTTATAAATTGATACTCTCACATTAATGATATTATTATGTTTGTTTATTATTTGAACTCAAATTAAGAGCCTTTTCTTTGATTTTGTGTGTGTGTAAAAAAAATCCATCTAGAGATCTGCGTTAAGAGAGAAAATTCTGCCATCCAAACGGTGAGTGCTCGCCTAATTGTGTTGGATTGTAACACACTTCTTAGCAAACTATTTTTACATAATATATATTTATTTATTTGTGATTCTAACAAATTTATCATTTTGTATAGTATTTTCTTGCAGATATAAATAGTATAATTTTGCAGTGTCACGCCTAATTTTTGGAAATAAGCTCTTACACTCGTATTATATTAATTAGTTTGATCTTATTTATCATTGTCGAACATTACATTGGTGTATTGATAGTTTTTAGTTGTGGTACGAATTTAACAAAAATTGCACATATTACACACACACACACATTTATATATATATAATACATACAGCCCCACCAATATATATATACTGCTTCATTTTTAATTAATGAAGAATAGTGGTGTTTCTAATCGACGCCTAATTAACATTATTCACTCTCTCTCTCTCTCTATCTTTATTTTTTATTGTATAATTATAAATAATTGCATGACACTTAACATTCTCCGTAATTAATCATTGGGCGCATTTTAATGACTAGATGATGATTGTGTAGGCATTTCATAACAGATTGTTTAAATTTCATTTTTTGTAATGTGTATAAATAAAATAATAATATCAAGTCTCGATCGCCACCGGAAACTAGATTTTAATATTGAAAACAATGATTGTGTGTACTTAATTTCTTTATTTTTTAGTTATCTCTAGGACTGATATGTGTTTTTTTTTTTTTGTAGTTAGATTTATATTTTAAGTACTTATATATATATATCCTCGTATCAGCCGTGTCGAGATGTTCTCCGTGGTAATCCTCAATTAATCCAGTAGTGATGGTCGTTTAGCTGCTTTGTGAGATAAAAACTCAATCCTATCATCATCCACCAGTATTGTAATTTCCGATAAGAATGCCTAAATATCAAGATAGCGGATCGAGCAGTGAGACTCATCTGCTCGATCCGCTATCTTGATGTTGGGTATTCTAATATCGGTGATGTCCTCACTTAATTATTTCATCCCTGTATAAATTAGGTATTGTACTTCTCTTAAGTCCTACCACACTGTTGTTGTAAACGCTTCTGTATTCTTTTGATAAAATCGGCGGCGTCTCGACGGAATTCAAAATATTATTAATTTTGATTTTTGTCTGTGTCGTCTGAGCACTGTTTTGTTCCTTATTTAGTTTAGTCTGTAATGCATTTTTTCTTATTTTTTTTTTTGTAAATGCTACCACGGTTTGATTATTATTTTTTTTTTTATGTATTAACGAAATTTTGGCTGTAACATTTAGACCTTAGTCGATTCATTAATAAATATAGTATTGCAATTATTTTGGTTTTTTTATTTTTATTTTACAAAGTACACATGCATCGGCGTTTCGCTCACAATCGAAAGGTTTGTATGTCGGGAAGAATGCGTGCTTCGGAGCTGGTCGTTGCATAAATATTTCAATTGTAGTCATTGTTGCACATTTTTATACTAATTCACAACAAAAAAAAATAATGGGGGGCTGCATGTTTTATCGGGATTTATAGTGTGTTTCATTTAATCATGTGACGCCGTATACATTGTAAATATAGTTTTTTAAGGCCTCAGTAGTGTGAAGTATATTGCGAAGGGTCGGTAACACAATAATGTATCTACAATTTATTCAACCATGGGTGTCTGCAATTTTTTCCCTACGAACTTGTGTTATCGATGATAACAAACTCAATAATATATTTGTTGTAGGTATGTTTTTGTATTACTTACCCATCTATTACATCCTTCAGAATGTATAATTTATCGGCTTTCTTTGTATTTTTCGACAAATAAACATTTTAAAGTGTGCAAAGAAAGCCATAATTGAATGAGTGACATTTACTCCTTGAAAAATGTATCTAGTCATTAAAATGCCCACGAAAGCTGCATTCGAGTGGTTTTATTCGTACGTATTCTTATTTGAAAATGGCCGTGATTAAAACACACAGACACGGGCCGAGTGAGTAAGAGAGCGATTGAGCGCAGTTTAATTTTTTACATGTTTTAGATGTAAGGGTTGGTTTTTTACCGATAATAAAAAAAAATGTCAATTCCTCAGACGGATCGCACAGGCGATCAGTTAGCTTGCGTTATCCAAATGATATCCGACAATACGAGCACCAATATCAGCCGATCTCGGGCGATACTCGGTGCTAGCGGACGTACCATATCGGCGAATAAGACATGCATTAATAAAACTCAATAATTACATTATAAGTTGTAGGGACGTTAGGCTTAATTATTTATAAATCCTTTTCAAAAGTATTGATGATTTTCATTCTTAAGCGTGTCGATATTATATTTTTATAAGTGACTTTCAACATTCCAAAGTTTTATGTGTAAATCTAGTCCGGTCTCTAGTCGAGTCAGTGTTCGCTCTCAATTATTATTTTTCCGTCATAGTGCCAAATCAGAACAGTTCCGATTATACAACAACGCTCTCTTTTTGGGACACATTCTTTAAGCCGACGACAGAAAATGTTTTTCCCGCACGGTCTTCAATTAATTATCTCACTCGAGAACTTATATGTAATTCAACCTCGATAATCCAAACCCCTACTTATACATATTTCGTCGATATTACATTTACTCGTCAAAGCAATTCTTATCACACACTAAATATATTTATTTAAGCCCCGAGGAGCTTTTTTTAGATACAACAACATGTTATTTAATTGTCTGTCGGTGATCTTAACTATTACTAGTTAAACAGGTCACCGACTTAATAAATCAGTATTTACTTTAGAATACAGGAAATCAAGAGGATCGATCGGGATTTCATTAATATTATTCCCAGTCGTAATCCTATTACGGGGAATAAATTCTGGATTATCGTAATAGTTCCGAGTGTAGCAGTTTCCTTATAGTTTTTTGTGCCAACGATGACATTTCTCATTGGACACTTTTATAAAAAAAAAACCACGGTCAATATACAAAAAGCCTTATAATATTAAAAAATTTTGGTTTTTTTGTGTGAACTTCATACATACATATATAAATAATAAATAGTGCTTAATGTCGCGCTTTCAGTATTTATAATTGTTGCGTAGGTGTTGTTGACAAAATATAATATCACATTTCGAACTGGTTGTGAAAATATAAGAGTGAATATTAACATTTACCAACAGACAAAAATGTGCTTTTTTTGTATTATTAAAAAATTGTGGCGTGGAATATTTTCTCAGACCAGTTGAATTATACACTCGGTAGAAACAGATTATTATTACTTTGTGTTGCTCACCCACGATAAATGTATTTGTATATTGTTAAGTATTTAGAGTTTGTATTTGAATTGAAATTAGACTTTAAGCATATTTGACAGCAATAAATGTACTTAACTGTAGTCACATAATAATACTATTTATTATACATATAAATATAATAAATATACATTTACTAAACTACTATTCTATAATGTTTCTACACATAATATTGTTCTTAATCGAATTAAGTATATATATTTTTGTAATATAATGTTGATAAATATTCTGTGCGAGGGCAAAACTTTTTTTAAATCAAACTAATCGGCGGCGGCGACGGGTGAGATTTGCGGAATACGCGTGCAATGTTGTTAAATATTCGATGAGCAATAAATCTCGCACACTCACCACGATGCTGTTTTTAATAAAGTATATTGAAATAATTGAAGCGCAGTTTTTTTCATACAAAATTCCAGTGTAACGGCGCTATTGTTGAGCATGCTCCATAACTTCACCCCGAGCAAATGTTTTACTAATGTAACCGATTGTAAACTATTAAGTCAAAGTCATACAATGTAGTATTTATTTAGTCCCGTAGCCTCTAGTCATTGTTACATTGAATATAGATTTTTTAAGAGCGCTAAACATGTAACATTAGCGTAACATGCCTTGTAGTATTTTTTCTTTTACTATCATCACAACATTATTTTATTAACTACTGAAACGTTGGTTTGTGTTATATTGTATTACTGTAACTGCAAAACTATTTTTTTGATATTTTTCACATTTGTGATTTCTGTAGTTGAACTTTTCATATTATTGTACAATTGAATACGAGCTTTTTTTTTCGTAGATCGACGCGTATTGGGTTTCAAAACATTCACAGAAATTACATTAAGATGGAGTTTAAGGAAGTTTAGAGTACTTTTACGCAAGTTTTCCCATCAAATTCGTCAATTATATTATTAAAACGGTTATATTTTAATTAATACCTTCATTTCCGTAACTACGAACTCAACATTGACCTGTTTTAGGTGAAATTTTATTCAGAAAATAAAATTGGACATAGAAAAAAATAAGAAAACACATGAGAAAATTATAAATGGGAATAATGATTAAGAATTTAAGTTAAATTGGAATGATTTAAACAGATATCAAAATGTAATAAATGCATATGCGATATTACTTATTATTCCATACATTATTAATAAATCCTTTTTATCAAATAATAATCATAATGAGCAGTATTTTCTATTTTTTTTTTCATAATAAAAAAATGACATCTCAATCAATAGAGTTTGTGGTTATGAAACTGAACGCCTCAATTGTAGTATAATTATTTTTATGTAATGGCTTAATTATATTATACTCTATTTCAATAATGTGCACAGTTAAAGTCAAACTTCAGGCACACGCAGAGATGAACCAACATAAATTTTAAAATTTTTATTGTATAATTCAAACAATAATATAAACTTCAAACAAGGTATAATTATCCATTGCATTATAGAAAGATAAATAAAAGTTATTCTAAACTCTCCGAAAGTCCATTTATATGTGAGTCGTGTGAATTATTTTTGATGCCCATTTTGACATTTCTTCTAAATAAAATGAACATAATTTAATTTCCGAATTGTTGCACATACATTCTGCTTACCCTTCTCTGTAAACCTACAGGAATCATCTGTTTTGTGTGTGTGTGTTTTAATTTGTATGTGATGAATCGCTTAATCTAGTCAAAAAAAAAAAAAAAAGTGACATTATTGTCGATTAGCATTTCTTTTCAATTTGATTTACATTCCAAATCGACATTAATAAATTATGAATAATCCTAGTATTTAAAAAATCAATATGGATATTTTATAAATGTGGTAGTTACATATTATAATTATTCACTGTAAAATGTATATGTGTCATACTTGAATCGATTGTGTATTTTTAAATGTGTAATAAATAAAAAGTGCTCATAAAACAATCGATATAAAGATGGCATCTGAACATTTGTATGAATATTGAGTGACAGACACACGCATGCACATGCAAATAAAGTGGTGACAATTCATATTTATAATGTTCAGATAGACATTGGTTTAATTCAGTAGATGCACACTGGTTGGTAGTGACTGATGTAATTTAGTATTTAAGCTGAGTTTCATACGAACAGAGATTATTATACAATGAAAGTCGACATAGAGTAGTGATAAAATTTAGTTGATGACAATATATTCAACATTCATATTATATTTTATGCATGAGAACAATAGTGCACCCGAATTTACACTGGAAATTGTTTTTATCATTTGATTTAGCTCGTATAAACGACAATTTCCACTGTGAATAATGTTAGCAACAGGATTTTATCACTCTCCATTGTATGAAGCGTAATGTTGGAATTAGTGATTTATGGATACAATTTAAATATACATATTGAGAAAATTTATAATGTTGTTTTATTATTTAGTGTTTTATTACCGACGCCTACAACATTCTGTCGAAGAGTTCACTTTTACTTAGCAACTGTACAAAGATATATTATTAGATTAGAATTATTAACACACGCTGTTTGTGTACATTTTTTCATTACAGTTGGCTTCGGGCATGTTTACACCGTATTTGATTTAGTCTTGATGTTTTGGATTTAGTTTCGAGTAGCGTTGATTTCTTGTGTGTGTTACATCCACATTCTGTTTGATTTTGTTACACTCCTCAGCCGATCATTGGACGACGAGCGATGAGGTAATTCACAAATACACATCGAAGGCAGTTTTTTATAAAACAAAGGGACTAAATTCATTACTGACAAAGGCCTTGATATTTATACATATAATATATATATATTTTTAAGTATGATGAGATATTCTCAGATAGTATTTGTTTCAATTACGACACATATCAATCCTGACGAGTTAAACAATGTATTGAGAAACAGTGATCTTGTAGTCGCTAGTTTATATTTTACATCATTTTAAATAGAAAACAAAGAACAAATCTTTCAGTGCCTTATCATTTAGTTGGATTAGATCATTAGATTGATTTACATGTTTTGAAAACTTGCTTTTGTAGACATGTTTAAGGGTGAAATTATCATTTATAACTTGCAGACGGTAAGACTGCAAGACCTACGCCTTCTATAATAATATCAATTTACTTAACCGATCGAGTTTAGACTTTATCATTAAATTTATGTGAAATTCAATACCCAAGGACCTTAGGTTATTGACCCAAAAACGTATCATCTACAAATTGACAGTTCAAATATTAGTTTTCCTTTTCACATAATATATTTATAAATAAGCTTCTGATAAAGTTCAAATCAAACTGCATACTCCATTCAAACAACAAATTTAAAGTAGATACGTTTTTATGTTAATTACCAATGGAAAAAGTGTTAAGGCTCCTCCTACATATTAAAAAGAAAGAATTCTATGTTTTAAGACAGTTTCTGGAAGAAAATGTTCGGTGGCAGCTCTTTCAAATATTCGGAAGAATCCTAAATGCAATGAATTTTAGTCTCAATTGATATCATTTAATAAATATAAAAGACTTCGAAGAGTCTTCCAAACTACTCAAAGTGCCAAATGAAATGTAATTTTTAATTTGACCACCAGTCGATTAGATATTTTTGTATCTCACAAATAGAAATGAATTTATGTAGAAATGCCGATAAATAATTTTGAAAACTCTTTGATATAAAACCCCAGTTACATTATTGACAAGAAATTTGTGATAAATTCTATTCAATGTAGTGAACCAGTAGAAGACAACTGTATAAATGTTAATGATGATTTTAGACACATTCCTATCTTCCATTTCATTGTGAATTATGACCAATTATTGACAATACCAATCATGTATGTAGAAATCCTCTCTTTTATTTAATAATATTGCGTTCGGTTTGTAGGACCGGATATAATTTTATAAGATTAGCTCAGTTGTAAGACAAAACACATAATATTGTTAAATGAACTTATTTTCCAATTACATTCTGCAGTTGTATGTGTAATTTATTTTTATAAAGAATCATTTCACTTTCGAACAGTGCATGGATTTATCCACTTACAATAAATAGTGTGTATGAAAAGTGCATCGGGATCTCGAAAGAGATGCACTTTATTTGATTAGTGTGTAACGGGATTGGAAGCAATATTTCATAATGCAAAATAGTCACTAGGACAGAGTAAATTGTACAATACAATTCTCACTAGAAGAATATTTACGGTTGTAAAAACTAAATGGTGTAAACGTTTATAATCAATAATATTATAATGTTAGTGTTCATTTGTTGTTAATTGTAATATTATAATAATTTGACTAGGCAGTAGTGTGGCCTGTTAGTATGGTTTTTATAATACAATATATTTGATCGCAGTTTAGATAGCCAATCGAGGAAACACATTATTATATTATGCTTTCCTATAATACGCTACAACTGTGTGAATGACTCTAATCATATTAAAGTTTTCATTGTATCCATGCCTATCTTTTCATTACCAAACATAAGTCATGGCCGATTAATAAGCAGATTTCTCACTTCAATCCTAATCCTAATAAAACTTACAAATTTCAATGAAAATAAAATGAATCGAGAGTCTCTAATGTTAGTAATCCTGGAATAAGTGCTTGGATTCTTTCAATACAAAAGTAGATTTATAATTCATACAGGTTTTTCACTTCAAATGCATCCCTTTTCATTAAAAAAATATATTACACTAGTAATAATTTGATATGAAAAACCTGTAGTACCTAAAAATTATTACAAACCGAGTAAAAGATCAACTGGATGGACTTGCAGTGGTTTTATAGTTATAATATTTAAATAAGATGACAATTTAATGGTAAGTTTACACGGTTGAATTCCAATCAATGAGATTTATAAAGAAAAGAAGGTACAAACTCACCGAATAGTGTTTTTTCATGCCCTTGATAGTGAAACCAGAACCAAAATTGAGATTTTGATTAACAGCCGAAATCTAAAACGTTGGTGATCATTAATCAATGCCGCAAATTACTGTAGATTGAATTAAATACCTGAATTGATCGAATGAGACAGGGATTTTTAATCATCACTTGGGAAAGTGGAGAACGCAACAAACTGAAAGCCATTTTCTCTAAAATGTACACAAAAAAATGATTAATTAATCAAATTACATAAACTCTTAACTAAACTGGGCTGATATAAATTGGGGAAAGATTGTGTGACTGCAAGTAAATTTTCACTCCTCACGTACAATTATCATGCATTCATAGGTTGTGAACCTTTTTTAAAATCATTAATTAAATTAAATATATATTTGACAAGTTCCATTCATTGGCTCGAATAATTTATACAAGTTGACAATTATAGCCGAATACAGACAGACGACTCACGGAATAAATCTTAAAATTTAAAAATTACAGATTTGGTACAACAGAAAGTGAAATTAGTTCCTAGAGAAGTGACAAAAAAATGCGCGCACTGGATATTCATATATTTCCACCACATAATTATATTTATTAATAGTCAAAATCCACAAATAAAAAGGTTTGCCACATTATCTGCGTATTGCAAATCGATAATTGTAATATTCGATGCAGGTTTGATAAATAATCTGATATTTCGGCCGTTGATAACACCTGTGAAAACATCTAAATATCACGTAACCCTTGTGCGAAATTATGATTACAATACAATGTATTTCTAAACCCAAATAAATCTATAAATTTAGAGACTGTTTATTTATTTAGCACGTCATTTATTTGCAGGTGGTCTGTACGTGACAAAATAGTGTTTCATGGATTTTAGGGGCAATAAAAGTTGGCGCCTGGATATAAAAAATGACGACAAAACAAACTATCTTTTTAAAACTATCTTCTATTAAACACAATAAATACATTGCAGTTCAAACCAAAAACAATTTCCATGTTGAGTAATTAATTATTAACATTTCATGACCATTGAGTTTGACATCTGCTTTACATAAAAAACTTTATCAATGCCCGAATCATTCATTCATCAGATTTTATTAATGAATATTTATTATAATTAACAAGCTTTCTTATTGTCTGTAATTAATTATAAAATTATATTGTTTATTTGCTAATCACAATATCGCTTTATTATTGCCAACGATTAAATTGTTACAATAATTAATATCAATAACTAAATCACATTATAATGTTCATTGATATTTTGCAGTGCACTTTGGTAATATTTTATTATTATTAGAATCTCGGGTAAACATTCAGGGGTTATCAATGTTTATTAATTTAATGTGATTGCCTATTTTGTCTGTTGATTCCAGGATAAATAAATTAAAAATATATTCATCACATAAATTGATAAATATCATCCTCAGTCAGCTTATTCTATGAATAAACCGACATTTTTAATACCATTATTGAAACTTTACAAAACAAGTATGTTAATATTTGTCCATATGTTAAAATCTCAAAATTTCTGGAAAAATTTCCATTCTTCAAGGATATGGAGCAGTCATTTAGATTAAGAGATAATCCCGGTCAATCCGGGACGATTAACAACCCTAGTTATGAGTAAAAAATATGCACTGTGAAAAAAAAAACAATTAATTACTCTTCTGGTAATTTTAAATTTAATGTCATAGTGGAATAATACAAATAATGGAATAAGAATGCTATTTATTTTGACTACATATATTATTTAGAACGTAAGTAGGTACTAAAACAACTAAAAGAGATTATTAAGTACATAAATAAAATTCCGGTAATATATGTTTAAGTAGCAATCTTACGCATTAGGGCATTGGGATAACACTTTTTAGACTTGGAAGTATCTAAATGCCGCGTATAAATGAGAAAATTCGATCTTGGAAAGCGGTCAAAGGATGAAATATAATAAACGAAAAGGTATTTCACCTGATAAACGCTGTAAGTATTGTTTTTTGTGAGCCTTTGAGGAGGAAAACTTGACTTGTGTAGATATGCGTCGCAATTAGAGATGCGAAGCGAGCAAATACCAGTTTATTATTTAATCAAAAAAACAAAAATGACAGTATTATTGTATTATTCAGCTAAAATCTAAATCGTCACGTTTAGACACAAACAAAATAATGTAATAACTTTACAGTAGGTAAGCCAAGAAGCTTCCTTCGTGGATTTCTATTATGTAGTTAAAACAAGCATTATAATTTCACGAATGTGTAGAGTAAATGTCAAACTTTAAGTCACCAAAAACAGTAAGTGATATCGTACTGTAACCAATTACGGCTTTTGGGGATTAATCTCGCCTTTGGCATCTCTGACATGGTGAAAAAGTGTGACATTTTCTCTACACATTCGTGAAATAATGAATTTGAATGTGGATGATAGATAGGTTTATTCATTCTCGTTCAATTGACAAAAAAGGGTTTTCTCCTTGAGAATTTATTGTATGTCCATGTATTATTAAGAATTATATTACTTTTCGGTAATTAAATTATGAAATAAAATGTTAAGAGCACCTGACAGTGGGGGAGGCACTTTGTGTATTGTTGTATGCAAGTTAACAAACTCTGGCACAGTTCTTCGCCGACCTTCGAAGCAGCAACATTGTTACTCAGTGTCTCCGTGTTTGTTATTGTTCCCTCGTCAGCCAGTGTCTCACTAAGCCACGCCCATTAACGCAGTAAGTAAATCAGTCCACATCATTAACATATTCTCTTTTATATACACGTTTTTAAGAATTCGCCTCAAATTATTGTTACAGTTCTTAGACTTGTATTTTCTTGTCGAGAGTATTTTTACATTAAAGATGGAAGTTGGAAAGAAAACTGAAACTTCAGCATTCCCGTCCACTGCCGATTTAGACAGCAATGCTTGGAACCAGGCTTATGAGAACAGAGACGGAACAGCCAGCACTATCAGCCTTCTGGATGGACTTCAACTGAAAGAGCGTTGGAACTTTGATACTTCCAACATCGCAAGTCCTCCCAGAGAGATTTCAAACGGTCCTGTACTCGGTAAGTAAATCAACGGGCTATATTTCCTAAGAACATATACAATGTGATTGTTTTAGGCGTAGGAGTCCAGGAGACACTGGAAGATATCTGGGAAGAGTTTCAGTCTAACGGTTCAGAGAGTCTGCCCACGGCTGCTACTCCGATTGCTCCGGCTTTTCGCAAACCCACCATGACTTTTCAATCTCAATCGGCCAACACATTACCTACGAGCGCTACCAACGTGCCAATAAGCAGTCAGTTTTATTATTTTATTGTCGCAATGCAAAAACTAACAATGTTTGTTTTTCAGTGGAAATACTCAGTTCGATATTGAGATCTTTGGGTATTGAGAATCCATCGGAACAAGATAAAATCTTGTTATATCGTATGTTGATACGTATGAAGCAGCAATCTCTGGTGCAAAATATTTTGCAAAACCGAGTCAACACCAACGGAGGAAACATATTGAATAATTTCAACATTCCAAGTAATCATCTTATTATTTTTATTTCATATCGTAGCTGTTGTAGTATAGGAATCTTCGCTTCTTCAGTTATTAATCCCTCATTTAACGCTCTATATAACACTTTTATTAATAATTAAAAAAATTATACCTTGTTCATTAGCCGAAGTGTATGTAAATATTTTGATAGCTTGGGCGTCCGCAGAAAATGTTCTGAGGGAGGACAAAATATTGTACCATGGCATTTTTTTTTAACCAATCAAATAGAGGAGGGGTAAGCGAAATCCCCTTGATGGGATTCCCTTATAGGGTGTTTCCCACTACTTTAGATCTACCAAGAGACTCCAGTGGACACCGTTTTTACCGGTGCCGTAGATCAAACCCGAAAGTCGCTCACAAATTCGTCACTAACCACTGAGCCACAAGGCGGCTATTTGTAATCATAAAAAATGTTTAATTAGATTTGTATTCTTCAGGCTTAAACAACAACTTGATGGCATCAAATGCTGCCGATCAGATATTGTTGCAAGAAATGTACTACCAACAAATTTTGGCTTCGGCGAATCCCGATCTTCTGAATATGAATAATCAGGCTGCTAAAGTAGCAATGCTGAATTCACAAATACTTCAAGGGCAATTCCGCCGCAGAAGACTTCCCATAGTTGTCAGTAGCGCTCGATTTGTGTTACTATTCCACAAAAAATATGATTCTCTAATAAAAATGTGTTGCAGGGTTGCGCGTTTTGCCGCAACAATGGCGAACAACCGGCCGTGTACAAGAACCACGTTCTGCGCGACTCCACCAATAAAGTCCGCTGCCCCATCCTGAGGGCGTACACTTGCCCCAATTGCTCGGCCACGGGAGATTCTGCTCACACAATCAAATACTGCCCTCTGCTAACACAAGACGGTAACTAAATACACCCCTTCTTACGCAAACTTATTTTTGTCTTCATTTATTTTTTGTTGATATAATTTACTTAAAATTATATACTGTGACTTTGTATTTACCATTGTGTGTAGTTTTACTCGATTTAGTTTGTGACAAAACTAAATATTGATGTAGAATAACTTGATAACTCAACAACTCTTTTGAGTTATGTTACACTCTTCATGAGAAGAGTTTAATTCATAACATTCATTGTTACCAATGAATAAAAAATATTATGTAAGTGCAGAGTAAATTAAAGAGAGTACTTAATATATAAAATTGTTCAATATAATAACTTGTATTAATATCGCCCGATGAGAAGTAAACAATTATATTGACCGACTAAATGATGATTTACTTTGGGTAAAATATGAATAATCAATATAAATGTGACTTTATTTGAATTTATTGCAAACTGAGGTGTGAAGGAACTTCATACGTGTTATTTTAAAAATGTAATGTAATCACTTTGTCCCGGAGAGAGTTTTGATGGAAATTAATATATATATATGTATATGTATTCCCGAGTCTTTTACATGATTTAATAATATTATCCATTTTATGAGCATTTAGATACTTCCAGTCTAAAAGTGTTATCCCAATGCCCTAATGCGTAAGATTAAGCATTTAAACATATATTACTGAATTTTATTTATGTACTTAATAATCTCTTTTAGTTGTTTTATAGGTACCTACTTACGTTCTAAATAATGATATGTAGTCAAAACAAATAGCATTTTTATTCATTATTTGTATATTCCACTATGACATTAAATTTAAAATACCAGAAGAGTAATTATAATTGTTTTTTTTTTCACAGTGCATATTTTTTACTCATAACTAGGGTTGTTAATCGTCCCGGATTGACCGGGATTATCTCTTAATCTAAATGACTGCTCCATATCCTTGAAGAATGGAAATTTTTCCAGAAATTTTGAGATTTTAACATATGGACAAATATTAACATACTTGTTTTGTAAAGTTTCAATAATGGTATTAAAAATGTCGGTTTATTCATAGAATAAGCTGACTGAGGATGATATTTATCAATTTATGTGATGAATATATTTTTAATTTATTTATCCTGGAATCAACAGACAAAATAGGCAATCACATTAAATTAATAAACATTGATAACCCCTGAATGTTTACCCGAGATTCTAATAATAATAAAATATTACCAAAGTGCACTGCAAAATATCAATGAACATTATAATGTGATTTAGTTATTGATATTAATTATTGTAACAATTTAATCGTTGGCAATAATAAAGCGATATTGTGATTAGCAAATAAACAATATAATTTTATAATTAATTACAGACAATAAGAAAGCTTGTTAATTATAATAAATATTCATTAATAAAATCTGATGAATGAATGATTCGGGCATTGATAAAGTTTTTTATGTAAAGCAGATGTCAAACTCAATGGTCATGAAATGTTAATAATTAATTACTCAACATGGAAATTGTTTTTGGTTTGAACTGCAATGTATTTATTGTGTTTAATAGAAGATAGTTTTAAAAAGATAGTTTGTTTTGTCGTCATTTTTTATATCCAGGCGCCAACTTTTATTGCCCCTAAAATCCATGAAACACTATTTTGTCACGTACAGACCACCTGCAAATAAATGACGTGCTAAATAAATAAACAGTCTCTAAATTTATAGATTTATTTGGGTTTAGAAATACATTGTATTGTAATCATAATTTCGCACAAGGGTTACGTGATATTTAGATGTTTTCACAGGTGTTATCAACGGCCGAAATATCAGATTATTTATCAAACCTGCATCGAATATTACAATTATCGATTTGCAATACGCAGATAATGTGGCAAACCTTTTTATTTGTGGATTTTGACTATTAATAAATATAATTATGTGGTGGAAATATATGAATATCCAGTGCGCGCATTTTTTTTGTCACTTCTCTAGGAACTAATTTCACTTTCTGTTGTACCAAATCTGTAATTTTTAAATTTTAAGATTTATTCCGTGAGTCGTCTGTCTGTATTCGGCTATAATTGTCAACTTGTATAAATTATTCGAGCCAATGAATGGAACTTGTCAAATATATATTTAATTTAATTAATGATTTTAAAAAAGGTTCACAACCTATGAATGCATGATAATTGTACGTGAGGAGTGAAAATTTACTTGCAGTCACACAATCTTTCCCCAATTTATATCAGCCCAGTTTAGTTAAGAGTTTATGTAATTTGATTAATTAATCATTTTTTTGTGTACATTTTAGAGAAAATGGCTTTCAGTTTGTTGCGTTCTCCACTTTCCCAAGTGATGATTAAAAATCCCTGTCTCATTCGATCAATTCAGGTATTTAATTCAATCTACAGTAATTTGCGGCATTGATTAATGATCACCAACGTTTTAGATTTCGGCTGTTAATCAAAATCTCAATTTTGGTTCTGGTTTCACTATCAAGGGCATGAAAAAACACTATTCGGTGAGTTTGTACCTTCTTTTCTTTATAAATCTCATTGATTGGAATTCAACCGTGTAAACTTACCATTAAATTGTCATCTTATTTAAATATTATAACTATAAAACCACTGCAAGTCCATCCAGTTGATCTTTTACTCGGTTTGTAATAATTTTTAGGTACTACAGGTTTTTCATATCAAATTATTACTAGTGTAATATATTTTTTTAATGAAAAGGGATGCATTTGAAGTGAAAAACCTGTATGAATTATAAATCTACTTTTGTATTGAAAGAATCCAAGCACTTATTCCAGGATTACTAACATTAGAGACTCTCGATTCATTTTATTTTCATTGAAATTTGTAAGTTTTATTAGGATTAGGATTGAAGTGAGAAATCTGCTTATTAATCGGCCATGACTTATGTTTGGTAATGAAAAGATAGGCATGGATACAATGAAAACTTTAATATGATTAGAGTCATTCACACAGTTGTAGCGTATTATAGGAAAGCATAATATAATAATGTGTTTCCTCGATTGGCTATCTAAACTGCGATCAAATATATTGTATTATAAAAACCATACTAACAGGCCACACTACTGCCTAGTCAAATTATTATAATATTACAATTAACAACAAATGAACACTAACATTATAATATTATTGATTATAAACGTTTACACCATTTAGTTTTTACAACCGTAAATATTCTTCTAGTGAGAATTGTATTGTACAATTTACTCTGTCCTAGTGACTATTTTGCATTATGAAATATTGCTTCCAATCCCGTTACACACTAATCAAATAAAGTGCATCTCTTTCGAGATCCCGATGCACTTTTCATACACACTATTTATTGTAAGTGGATAAATCCATGCACTGTTCGAAAGTGAAATGATTCTTTATAAAAATAAATTACACATACAACTGCAGAATGTAATTGGAAAATAAGTTCATTTAACAATATTATGTGTTTTGTCTTACAACTGAGCTAATCTTATAAAATTATATCCGGTCCTACAAACCGAACGCAATATTATTAAATAAAAGAGAGGATTTCTACATACATGATTGGTATTGTCAATAATTGGTCATAATTCACAATGAAATGGAAGATAGGAATGTGTCTAAAATCATCATTAACATTTATACAGTTGTCTTCTACTGGTTCACTACATTGAATAGAATTTATCACAAATTTCTTGTCAATAATGTAACTGGGGTTTTATATCAAAGAGTTTTCAAAATTATTTATCGGCATTTCTACATAAATTCATTTCTATTTGTGAGATACAAAAATATCTAATCGACTGGTGGTCAAATTAAAAATTACATTTCATTTGGCACTTTGAGTAGTTTGGAAGACTCTTCGAAGTCTTTTATATTTATTAAATGATATCAATTGAGACTAAAATTCATTGCATTTAGGATTCTTCCGAATATTTGAAAGAGCTGCCACCGAACATTTTCTTCCAGAAACTGTCTTAAAACATAGAATTCTTTCTTTTTAATATGTAGGAGGAGCCTTAACACTTTTTCCATTGGTAATTAACATAAAAACGTATCTACTTTAAATTTGTTGTTTGAATGGAGTATGCAGTTTGATTTGAACTTTATCAGAAGCTTATTTATAAATATATTATGTGAAAAGGAAAACTAATATTTGAACTGTCAATTTGTAGATGATACGTTTTTGGGTCAATAACCTAAGGTCCTTGGGTATTGAATTTCACATAAATTTAATGATAAAGTCTAAACTCGATCGGTTAAGTAAATTGATATTATTATAGAAGGCGTAGGTCTTGCAGTCTTACCGTCTGCAAGTTATAAATGATAATTTCACCCTTAAACATGTCTACAAAAGCAAGTTTTCAAAACATGTAAATCAATCTAATGATCTAATCCAACTAAATGATAAGGCACTGAAAGATTTGTTCTTTGTTTTCTATTTAAAATGATGTAAAATATAAACTAGCGACTACAAGATCACTGTTTCTCAATACATTGTTTAACTCGTCAGGATTGATATGTGTCGTAATTGAAACAAATACTATCTGAGAATATCTCATCATACTTAAAAATATATATATATTATATGTATAAATATCAAGGCCTTTGTCAGTAATGAATTTAGTCCCTTTGTTTTATAAAAAACTGCCTTCGATGTGTATTTGTGAATTACCTCATCGCTCGTCGTCCAATGATCGGCTGAGGAGTGTAACAAAATCAAACAGAATGTGGATGTAACACACACAAGAAATCAACGCTACTCGAAACTAAATCCAAAACATCAAGACTAAATCAAATACGGTGTAAACATGCCCGAAGCCAACTGTAATGAAAAAATGTACACAAACAGCGTGTGTTAATAATTCTAATCTAATAATATATCTTTGTACAGTTGCTAAGTAAAAGTGAACTCTTCGACAGAATGTTGTAGGCGTCGGTAATAAAACACTAAATAATAAAACAACATTATAAATTTTCTCAATATGTATATTTAAATTGTATCCATAAATCACTAATTCCAACATTACGCTTCATACAATGGAGAGTGATAAAATCCTGTTGCTAACATTATTCACAGTGGAAATTGTCGTTTATACGAGCTAAATCAAATGATAAAAACAATTTCCAGTGTAAATTCGGGTGCACTATTGTTCTCATGCATAAAATATAATATGAATGTTGAATATATTGTCATCAACTAAATTTTATCACTACTCTATGTCGACTTTCATTGTATAATAATCTCTGTTCGTATGAAACTCAGCTTAAATACTAAATTACATCAGTCACTACCAACCAGTGTGCATCTACTGAATTAAACCAATGTCTATCTGAACATTATAAATATGAATTGTCACCACTTTATTTGCATGTGCATGCGTGTGTCTGTCACTCAATATTCATACAAATGTTCAGATGCCATCTTTATATCGATTGTTTTATGAGCACTTTTTATTTATTACACATTTAAAAATACACAATCGATTCAAGTATGACACATATACATTTTACAGTGAATAATTATAATATGTAACTACCACATTTATAAAATATCCATATTGATTTTTTAAATACTAGGATTATTCATAATTTATTAATGTCGATTTGGAATGTAAATCAAATTGAAAAGAAATGCTAATCGACAATAATGTCACTTTTTTTTTTTTTTTTGACTAGATTAAGCGATTCATCACATACAAATTAAAACACACACACACAAAACAGATGATTCCTGTAGGTTTACAGAGAAGGGTAAGCAGAATGTATGTGCAACAATTCGGAAATTAAATTATGTTCATTTTATTTAGAAGAAATGTCAAAATGGGCATCAAAAATAATTCACACGACTCACATATAAATGGACTTTCGGAGAGTTTAGAATAACTTTTATTTATCTTTCTATAATGCAATGGATAATTATACCTTGTTTGAAGTTTATATTATTGTTTGAATTATACAATAAAAATTTTAAAATTTATGTTGGTTCATCTCTGCGTGTGCCTGAAGTTTGACTTTAACTGTGCACATTATTGAAATAGAGTATAATATAATTAAGCCATTACATAAAAATAATTATACTACAATTGAGGCGTTCAGTTTCATAACCACAAACTCTATTGATTGAGATGTCATTTTTTTATTATGAAAAAAAAAATAGAAAATACTGCTCATTATGATTATTATTTGATAAAAAGGATTTATTAATAATGTATGGAATAATAAGTAATATCGCATATGCATTTATTACATTTTGATATCTGTTTAAATCATTCCAATTTAACTTAAATTCTTAATCATTATTCCCATTTATAATTTTCTCATGTGTTTTCTTATTTTTTTCTATGTCCAATTTTATTTTCTGAATAAAATTTCACCTAAAACAGGTCAATGTTGAGTTCGTAGTTACGGAAATGAAGGTATTAATTAAAATATAACCGTTTTAATAATATAATTGACGAATTTGATGGGAAAACTTGCGTAAAAGTACTCTAAACTTCCTTAAACTCCATCTTAATGTAATTTCTGTGAATGTTTTGAAACCCAATACGCGTCGATCTACGAAAAAAAAAGCTCGTATTCAATTGTACAATAATATGAAAAGTTCAACTACAGAAATCACAAATGTGAAAAATATCAAAAAAATAGTTTTGCAGTTACAGTAATACAATATAACACAAACCAACGTTTCAGTAGTTAATAAAATAATGTTGTGATGATAGTAAAAGAAAAAATACTACAAGGCATGTTACGCTAATGTTACATGTTTAGCGCTCTTAAAAAATCTATATTCAATGTAACAATGACTAGAGGCTACGGGACTAAATAAATACTACATTGTATGACTTTGACTTAATAGTTTACAATCGGTTACATTAGTAAAACATTTGCTCGGGGTGAAGTTATGGAGCATGCTCAACAATAGCGCCGTTACACTGGAATTTTGTATGAAAAAAACTGCGCTTCAATTATTTCAATATACTTTATTAAAAACAGCATCGTGGTGAGTGTGCGAGATTTATTGCTCATCGAATATTTAACAACATTGCACGCGTATTCCGCAAATCTCACCCGTCGCCGCCGCCGATTAGTTTGATTTAAAAAAAGTTTTGCCCTCGCACAGAATATTTATCAACATTATATTACAAAAATATATATACTTAATTCGATTAAGAACAATATTATGTGTAGAAACATTATAGAATAGTAGTTTAGTAAATGTATATTTATTATATTTATATGTATAATAAATAGTATTATTATGTGACTACAGTTAAGTACATTTATTGCTGTCAAATATGCTTAAAGTCTAATTTCAATTCAAATACAAACTCTAAATACTTAACAATATACAAATACATTTATCGTGGGTGAGCAACACAAAGTAATAATAATCTGTTTCTACCGAGTGTATAATTCAACTGGTCTGAGAAAATATTCCACGCCACAATTTTTTAATAATACAAAAAAAGCACATTTTTGTCTGTTGGTAAATGTTAATATTCACTCTTATATTTTCACAACCAGTTCGAAATGTGATATTATATTTTGTCAACAACACCTACGCAACAATTATAAATACTGAAAGCGCGACATTAAGCACTATTTATTATTTATATATGTATGTATGAAGTTCACACAAAAAAACCAAAATTTTTTAATATTATAAGGCTTTTTGTATATTGACCGTGGTTTTTTTTTTATAAAAGTGTCCAATGAGAAATGTCATCGTTGGCACAAAAAACTATAAGGAAACTGCTACACTCGGAACTATTACGATAATCCAGAATTTATTCCCCGTAATAGGATTACGACTGGGAATAATATTAATGAAATCCCGATCGATCCTCTTGATTTCCTGTATTCTAAAGTAAATACTGATTTATTAAGTCGGTGACCTGTTTAACTAGTAATAGTTAAGATCACCGACAGACAATTAAATAACATGTTGTTGTATCTAAAAAAAGCTCCTCGGGGCTTAAATAAATATATTTAGTGTGTGATAAGAATTGCTTTGACGAGTAAATGTAATATCGACGAAATATGTATAAGTAGGGGTTTGGATTATCGAGGTTGAATTACATATAAGTTCTCGAGTGAGATAATTAATTGAAGACCGTGCGGGAAAAACATTTTCTGTCGTCGGCTTAAAGAATGTGTCCCAAAAAGAGAGCGTTGTTGTATAATCGGAACTGTTCTGATTTGGCACTATGACGGAAAAATAATAATTGAGAGCGAACACTGACTCGACTAGAGACCGGACTAGATTTACACATAAAACTTTGGAATGTTGAAAGTCACTTATAAAAATATAATATCGACACGCTTAAGAATGAAAATCATCAATACTTTTGAAAAGGATTTATAAATAATTAAGCCTAACGTCCCTACAACTTATAATGTAATTATTGAGTTTTATTAATGCATGTCTTATTCGCCGATATGGTACGTCCGCTAGCACCGAGTATCGCCCGAGATCGGCTGATATTGGTGCTCGTATTGTCGGATATCATTTGGATAACGCAAGCTAACTGATCGCCTGTGCGATCCGTCTGAGGAATTGACATTTTTTTTTATTATCGGTAAAAAACCAACCCTTACATCTAAAACATGTAAAAAATTAAACTGCGCTCAATCGCTCTCTTACTCACTCGGCCCGTGTCTGTGTGTTTTAATCACGGCCATTTTCAAATAAGAATACGTACGAATAAAACCACTCGAATGCAGCTTTCGTGGGCATTTTAATGACTAGATACATTTTTCAAGGAGTAAATGTCACTCATTCAATTATGGCTTTCTTTGCACACTTTAAAATGTTTATTTGTCGAAAAATACAAAGAAAGCCGATAAATTATACATTCTGAAGGATGTAATAGATGGGTAAGTAATACAAAAACATACCTACAACAAATATATTATTGAGTTTGTTATCATCGATAACACAAGTTCGTAGGGAAAAAATTGCAGACACCCATGGTTGAATAAATTGTAGATACATTATTGTGTTACCGACCCTTCGCAATATACTTCACACTACTGAGGCCTTAAAAAACTATATTTACAATGTATACGGCGTCACATGATTAAATGAAACACACTATAAATCCCGATAAAACATGCAGCCCCCCATTATTTTTTTTTGTTGTGAATTAGTATAAAAATGTGCAACAATGACTACAATTGAAATATTTATGCAACGACCAGCTCCGAAGCACGCATTCTTCCCGACATACAAACCTTTCGATTGTGAGCGAAACGCCGATGCATGTGTACTTTGTAAAATAAAAATAAAAAAACCAAAATAATTGCAATACTATATTTATTAATGAATCGACTAAGGTCTAAATG